>JAPZEB010000009.1:22572921-22584529 GCA_029783705.1 Chaetodon striatus
ACAGGCAGGGAGAATATTACACATCTACTCTGCACATTATCTGCAGTTTTCAAAGTGTTTGTGTCTGCCAGCGTGTGCTTTGTGTGTGTGCGCGCGTGTGTGTGTCTGTGTGCATTTGTAACTTTCCAATCTTGTTTGTTCTGTCAGCATGTAAGTACGGATG
Source organism: Chaetodon striatus (assembly GCA_029783705.1). Taxonomy (NCBI): domain Eukaryota; kingdom Metazoa; phylum Chordata; class Actinopteri; order Chaetodontiformes; family Chaetodontidae; genus Chaetodon; species Chaetodon striatus. The sequence goes on from JAPZEB010000009.1 coordinate 22,573,085, forward strand.
TGCATGTTCGCTTCTGTGTGTGTGTGTGTGTGTTAGAGCCTGAATGTGCGAATGTCTCCCCGGGGAAGAGAGCGAGTCCATCCAGCAGTGTACTCACTTCCTCTCCCTCTCCGCTCGCTCTCTCCATCTCCCTCCTACGACTTGTTCTCTCTGTGTTATGAAAGTGACCCATGTGGGTGTTATTGAGAATGAGTGAGCGAGGATTTGTGTATGTGTCTCAGCTGGTGTGTGTGTGTTTGTGTGTGCCGGTGTCTTTATGCGACTCCGCTAGCGAGGCCAAACTCATGTAATCAAGTGTATTGCCTCTAATATTTTAGATTAGGGGTATTAGGGGCAGCACGAGTCAATGCAGCCCATGAAATCTGACACTCACTGCCAGAATCGAGTTATGACAAAATGTCGGCCTTCTTAAAGCGTTCATTGATTTTTCTTTTTTTTTTTTTTTTTTGATCTTTTGTCTTTCCAAGCCGTGGCAAATTGTGTAAAGGCCCTCAGTGATCTCCGTGAGTGTTCAGGAGTGTGCACAGGCACGTCCAAGTGTGTGTGCGCGAGAGTGTGTGTCAGTGTCAGTCCAGATTTCTGTCCATTAATGGTGTGAGATATACTGTAGCTCTGGCTTTGCTCCAACTGGAGAAGGACACGGGATGGTTTTGTTTGATACAGCAGATATACGAGGAAGTGTGTGTGTGTGTGTGTGTGTGTGAGAGAGACAGAGATGGAGATAAATTGACATTACGAGTGTGTCCTCTCTGTGCACATATGGACACAGTCTGGGTGTGTATGCCTGTCTGTGTCCATGTGTCGGCATTCATGCATGTATTCTCTTAGTTTTTTGATCGTTCATGCATAAATGTCCCTTGTCTGCGTGTGTGTGTGTGTGTGTGAGAGAGAGAAAGAGACAGAGCTGCTGAGATGAATGCCCCCCCTCCCTCCTCCCAATGACCATTCATCTGTGGAGGTGAGAAGGAGACGGCACATTACGGCGCTTTTAGTCTGGGCGATAGAGTTTATTACAGGTGACCACACTTACAGCTCAGTGCCCACTAAAGACACTGGCAGGATGACTTAAATGGCTTTATATAATAGATTAAATGGGTCAGTTTAATGTAAATTGAATAGCAAAAGTTTTACGGCATGAAAAAAATAGACACTGGTCTGTGACTTCTGAAGGTTGTTGAAACTTCAGTGTCCACACCAAGAAGCACACGGAGCGTGTTTTCAACCTGTGACCTTTGGGCTTCCATCGATCTGTTTGCATTTTCCTTCAATCGCCAAAGTCAGACGGCACGAGTGCAGCTCGCTCTTATAGGCTGAAGTATGAGAACTGACAACGACCTTACCTCGGGACCAATGTCGATTAGGGAATGTTTAGAGCCCCAAAGTGAATTGTTGCAGCTGACTGAACTGTGTGCACCCTTGGGTGAGGTGCTTAGCCCATCTGACATAAGTGTTAGGCCTGTTGGGCAGAGGGTTGACCCGGAAAGGAAAGCTCATAATTCAAGGTATGAAAACACACTTCGGAGAGGAAATGAACCCTGCAGGTAGCTTCCTATGGAACTAAATATAGCACAGTTCATTGGGTCCAGAAGTGAACTGTAACTCTGTCTGCACTGTGACTTTTCTTCACCTCCACCTCAACAACCAGGAGCAAGAATTGCAGTGACAGCATGGTGATTAAATGTACACATTATTTTATGGCTATGAGCACACAGGTTTTTCTTATTTGCAGTGTCCAAGCACATGGTGGGATATAAAATAAGCGCTAAAGCTGCTTATTTGCATGGGATACAAATTTATTTTGTAGTGGTAAGACCTCGAAGCAACTTTCGGATACTGTGGGCGTGCATGCAAGCCTTCCCCAGCGCATAGTTTTTATGTTGTTGCACCAGCTGCGCTCTGAGATAGACAAAGTTCAACTTTTGGAACACAGCAGCGCACATCCAGGGTTTCCTACAAATTCTTTTATATCCGGCAGGCCGGCAAGTTTAAAATATCTGCCACTACATTTAGATTTTCTATTTTTATAGCTGGATTGTTTATTAGGTGCGGCGTTGGGATATATTTACCGTACGGTTATTATTTGCTCCACAGATGGAGTGCACAGACGGAGCATCAAAACAGCAGGTGCAGTGAAAGTGACACATAAGCGTCAGCACACTGCGTCTAAAGTTTGCTTTCACTCACAAACAGCTGCTCCTCTAATCCAGCAATCTGATCTGATCAGTTCTGATCGGATCAACTGATCAATTGTCCACCCTGCGCCTCAAAACTGTACATACTGCTGCCACACATAGATTGGAATTCTGTGGTAAATGGAAAATGGACTGCACTTGTATCACTTTTCTAGTCTTTCGACCACTCAAAGCTCTTTTTACACTACAAGACAGATCCAACCATGCACACACAGTCACAAAGTGGTGGCTGAGGTTACCATATAAGGCGTCACCTGCTATTTAGTAACCATTCACACACACTCACACTCTGACGTAACAGCCAACAATTTGGGGTTCAGTATCTTGCCCATGGATACTTTGACATGCTGACTGGAGGACCTGAGGATCGCACCGCCAGTCTTCAGATTCAGCACTTTCTCACTCCGACCTTGTCACATGTTGACATTTGGTCATGGACTTTCCACGTCCACAGACGTACAGAAAATCAAAATAAACACACTACGTCGGTACGACACCGCAAATTGACGTTTTTTCCTTCAACAACAAAAAGACGTGGTTATGTTTAGGAAACAGAACTGGGTTTGGCTTTAGAATCCTACGGTACGCAAACACCGCTCTCTCTGGTGAAAGTCAGTGTTTTTTGGACCCATCCACCACCCCTCCTGCCCAACCCACTCAGACTTTCACCACCTTAACTTTCGTCCTTGTCCCGCCGCATTTCCCCCTGACGCTGCCTGGCGTCATTGAACTGTGGTGGCAACCGCCCAGGTTTCATGGTGACGCCAAGGGACTCCTTTTTTTGTTGGTTTCTGACGCAGCAAGTCACTGCCCGAGCACCGGATTTCGACTTCGATCGGGCTCTCAGATTAGTGGATGACCTGCTCTTCCTCTGAGCCACAGCTGCCGTACTACCCTACATATCGCATATCATAGCCTGGAAGATATCTTTCCTTTCTTCCCTAAGTCTGTGGTTATTACAGAGGAGAAGTTGATTATTTTAGTGCAGAGCTACCCACAGCTTACGATCAGTCCCACGGACAATATTTTAATCTGGCCTGGATTTCAGCTCCAAACTTTTTCAAGTTGCTGGTTATGTTCGCTGAGCAACTTCAGGCGTAACCTGCCTCTGCCCCTTAAACATTGTCATAAAAGTAGCACCCAGTGCCTGATCTTCATTTCCCAGGTGGTCACATACGTTGAATGTGTATGAGCCCTAAAACATTACAATTTAACAAACTATCTCTGAATTTAAGTGAGACTAAATTTACCATCTTTAGCAATTGTACAATAAATTTACAAAGAAAACTTAATTTTTTGGGAGGTATGATAGATAATAAATTATGCTGGCAACCACATAGAAATTAGGCCAGTTAGGCCTGTATAAAATTAAGGATTAAATATTAAATTACTTAACTGTGCAAGCATGGGGAAATATACAAATCCAGAACCAATTTATATACTTCAAAAGAGAGCTATATGAATTGTGACAAAAACAACTGTTGAAGAACCAAGTGCTCATTAAAGCATCTATAATTTTAAGTTTTTTTTCTTCAGTTTTAATAATTTAAAGACAAATATAAAGCTGCCAGATCAGATTGGCTTGCTGGCATTCGTAGCGTAGAGAAGGTGTAAAATGGGCAGGCACAATAAGCTTCAGCTGACACCTCTTCAGCGAGTAGGAAAACAAGTCTCTGTTTTTCACATTGTTTTCTACTAAACTGTTTTGTTGGGAGTCAAACTCATTGTTTTATTGTTTGTTTTTTCTATTTTCAGAACTTGTTGAACACAGTTCAATTTTCACTTCTGCGCCAAAGCTGACTGCTCTGTGCACCACAGCCTGCTCTGTAATTGGAGCATTTTCTGCCTCAAATGAAGGGAAAGAAGTCATTCTTCTTTTCTACCCTGACTCACTGCCAGATATGTCTCTTTGCAGTGTACTCCACCACTCTGATGGCCCAAATGTCTCAACACCACCTTTTAAACAGAACATTGATAATAAAAAGATGGTGCTGTAAAGGGTGAATCAGGTGCAATCTTCATTTGCACACTTTGCCAAAAAACTTCTAATGAGACCATCGTATCATTAACACATGCATGACGATGACGAGCACAAAGAGGCTGTACTTGTTGACCCACAAAATCTGGCAACTTTCCACAGACTTAACAGTTAGTGGATTTAAAGGCTTTCAGATTCGTGTGCTGGTATGTATCCGTCAAATACATTACGCACAATTACTGACAGAATCAGCTGCCAAAATAAAAGTGACAGAGACGCTGAGGTATCTCCTCACCTCTCCCACCATGCCATTCCACGTCCCATTGATCTTCTTGCCGTGTTTGCCGTTAGTGACAAGGTAAAGGTCGTAGGTGAACTTCACAGACTTGGCGATCTTCTTGAGGATGTCGATGCAGAATCCTTTACAGCAGCGCTTTATGTAGATCCCTGAATCCTTCGTCTGATTGCTGTGTAGGTGGATAAACAGGTAGATAGACAGATAATTATTTAATCAAATATGTACTTCTGTCCGAACTGGCATGAATTGTTAATTGCGGTCGTGATTTGGTTTATCTGGCACTGACGCTCTCACACCGATGAAGTGTGAACTGATTCTACCTCTGGCTCTGCAAAGCTGTCGTGGGAAATTAACATCATTCACAGGCAAAATTTGGGCAGTTTTTTTCTTTTCATTTCTGCTCTGGTCAGTTCGGCAGTGGGCAGATCTGTGAGTCACTGTTGATGTGTGCTGAATTACATTTTCACAATAATCTGATGCTTGACAGAAATGTCTTTTTCCTCTTGACATGCATCCTTATTCTTGTTTCTCAGACATTTTATCCCCAATTCTAGGGCTGTAACTATACCAAATCTCTATTTTTTATTTTATTTTTTTTACATTTCAGGATTCTATTGAGGTTTTCAAATGACGCTTTGAATGACGTCATCACCCTGAAAAAAAAAAAAAAAACCCTAAAAATCCTCAAAGAAAAGCTTCAATTTGAATAAACAGATTTATTGGGTTGAATGAGTTAGTCCTTTTTAATTTCTCTAATGAATAAATGTAATTTAGGGCTCTGTCAGCTTGCTGCTAGACTGCCCCATTAATACATGTGCTTGCCTCCCTTTGTGTGCAGCAAGTGGGAGAGCAAACAGGTTTTGGATCACAGTGAAAATGTTGTTATTGAAAAGCTTAATGTCGACAAATATGGACTGAAGCAGAATATTTAATTGGATAAAAACATTGGAATTTTTTTAAATGATTACATCTATCTGTAACAATAAATGTTGATTTTTGGACTTTACAACACTGGAGTTAAGATGTTTGGATCACACGAAAGGGACAATAATACGCTGCCACCACTGTAATCTAATCCTATAAACAGTATAATACTGATAACATTAGTGCAGCCTAATCTTTATCTGCAACTGTGCCGAAATACCGGGCTTAAACAGACTGAACAGACATGCAAAAAAGCTTTATATGTTGATTTAGAATTCGAATGTCAACGTTATGAATAGAGGGCGACCCCGGATAGTCGCCTTGATGGTGAGATCTAAGGGGCCTGATTCAACTGCCAATCTTACAGTCGAATCATTGCCGTTATGAAACAAACGATCGATCAATTCAGGCGATGTGGGGGTGCTGAATGTCTGATTTTACATAGAATTGCTTGGTTTCTCCCAATAAATCATAATATATAACCCATTCTGAGCTAAACATCATAATTATATATGTAGATATCTATATTTTAACTCATGAACAGTTCTTTGTCAAATTCAGGGGGGAAGACACATATAATTAGCATTTGCAGCTTGCATTGCTCTCTAAGAGGAAGTCAAAAGTCCTGTTCACAACCACAGAAAGCAAACAGGAACTGGACTAAGTGACAGGTTCGATCTGTCTGTCTGTCTGTCTATCGATCTTTAACGCCCCCTTTCAGTACTACAAACAGCGCCACAGCGACACACACACCCCTGATATACAACAGACAGTGCTGGGTGAAACACGTCCTATCATGAAATAAGTTCCTGTGCCAAGTCAAGACAAACTGGTGTGGAAAAATGTAAACTAATGTCGCAAAGGAGAATATGGATCTCTGAGAAAAATTAAAAACACGATTTGACTATCAGTCGATAATAAGCAACACTTGACATAACAGATTTGACTATGTAAATTCTTAGCCAGGGATTCCCCTAGTTGCGTTTAAAGCTTCGAAGCATTTGGTTCAGCCCCTCCTGATTCTGACTCTGATTTGGAAAATCTGAGCTGTAACTCTTACAGTGTTTTGATCTGTTTCCGGCAGGGCACAGTGTTTCTCATGCAGGTCCCACTGAGCGGATCCACGTCTTCCACGATGACGAACGGAGTCTCCTCCAACGTCACGATGGACAGGTGGTCATCCTCCCTGGTTGCTGCCCCACCATATAGTTCATAGCGAGGCCACACGTGGTACTTCATGGACAGGGAACCGTTCTCCCATTTACCCACCTGCAGAGACACACGGCACACAGAAGTGATTCAGACTGCCTTCAAAATGTCAGTGTCAGTAGGGTTTTTTGTGACGAACTTCATTCTGAATATTTTATCAGTGGGTTAACTGCAATCATGGAGACTCACACCTCTTCCTGACTGAACGGGATGCAAATGGCCAAACATCAGATTCATTCAGGTTTCCCTAATGGAGATGTCCTAACCTGCTTCATGCGTCACCAAAGCGATGTATCACTCGCCTGAAAAAACGTCTGCCCTGGCTCTGTTTTTTGTGCACTTCCAACCTATTTTCAGAGCAACAGCAAGCCGTTCCTTAGGCTCAATCAGGGCTCCATAGGCTTCCTGAATGTTATTGTCACTCATAGTATATCTGGACATTTTTATACGCTCCATCTGCCAGAGTTCGCTCGCTGTTAGGAAGAAGTGTCACAGTCTGGACAAGTGGCTCATCGACTCAGTGCTATCAAATGTAACAGTTCAAATACAATTCATTTCAAAAGAACTTTATTTATCCCGAAGAAAATTCTTGTGCCAGAGAATGCTTCAGATTACATTAACACTAAGAGTACAGTTACCACGATCTAAACGATTCACAACCAGTACCAACCAGACAACCAGTGGGTTCAGGATCACTCACTGGGCCCAATTTTAGAACAATAGAGTATTAAATACCTGGTTAAGTATACAAATATACAAATATACAAAATAGAAGTGTTTTCAAGGAGCAAGAAGTAAAAACCTGTGCCTTATAGAGTAACAAAAGGAGTGCGATAAGTACAAGCGCTACTAAAAATGGACTAAAATGGTGGAAAAAACAGATTGCACCTGATAATCAATGTTATATTGCACATGACTGAGAGAGTGATATTGCACTACTTGGACAGGTAATCATGATATTTAAGAATACAATATTGCACATGATGTTGTAAAAAATATTGCACAAGATATTGAAAAGTAGTAATGTGCACCACGTTAAGTAATAGTGCACCTAATGTAGGTGAATATTGCTGTCAGTGTCTTTTGTTTCAGCTCTCCTCCCTACAGAAGGGGGAGGAGTTATACAGTTTCGATGGTCACAGGTAGAAAAGATCTCCTGTTTGCGTTCAAACAATCTAATGTAAAAACATGAACTCAGATTAAACTCCCTGCTGCGATTACTCCAGTCCATCAAAACTAAATACAGATCTGCTCTTACAAACTGTTGAAGCACATCACCGAAAAGCATTGTAGACTCTGAATGCTTGTTATGCAAAAACATCTCACTCTGATTCAGCTTTTATTGCCTCATTTTCTGTTTTCTGGGTTTAACTGTGATTAGTCCATCTGTCAATAAAACGACAATAAGGTAGCAAATGAACAGGAGAATTTTATGGCTGGTAATAAAATATACAAGTGAACACGGTGACGTGGGAAGTTAGTGAAAGGAGGGGAGAAGAGACAGGCGAGGAGAGGACTGGGACCCAGAGTAGAGAATGAGAACAAGGTTAACGGGAAGGACGAGACTGAAACAGGGGAAAGAGCAGAATTCAGATCAAGAGGAGAGGGTGGGGACAGAATCGGATGGAGAGACTAAACGAGGAGACAGAGAGATATGAGAAATGGCTACATTGGCAGAGAGAGAAAGGGTCGTATGAGTGTCTGCGTGACAGGGAGGGAAAGTCAGAGATGGAGCTCTTTCACATGCAAAATGCTGGCTCTTCTGTAGAGGAGTGTCCAGCTGTACGTCTGGAGGGCCCTCCAGCCCCTGTGGCTCTACTCCACTGAATGAGCGTCATCAATTAGTAAATTTCCCCCGGATGCTGGTCACGTGAAACCATACCTGCCTCTGCCCTTTCCTCTAGAAGTGCCCACTCGGCCACTTTCATCGAGAGAAAGATGTGGGTGGAAATGGATATGGATCATCAGCTAATTGGACACACTGTAATGGGAGAGAGGGCAGGACAGGGAGTCGAGGCGCGAGTGTGTAAAGGTTCGCATGCTTGTTAAATATGGAAATGTACACACACATATTGCACTCCAGGGAACACAAACTTGCCAAGGCTGCGTTGAGTGGGCAAGCTACGGCTGTGTATCTCTGGGGCACAATGCAGCCCTCTTGTATCTGGACAAAGACAGAGTGAGCGGGAGTAAGCGATAGAGCCAGACAGGGATGGAGAGAAGGAGAGGACGGGGGAGGGAGGTGGAGAGAAAAGGGTTAAAAATCAGCCCGGAGGGGAGTAAACTGGACTGGACACTACAGAGTCTTCACACTACTTCAAAGGTGCAGTGGAAGCGTGGTTGTAGGAGCTGGAACTCATTAGGATCCAAGAAAAGTGGTTCAGCTGGAAGTCAAGCTAAGAATTAAACATGAGTGAGGGAACGGGAGGAGGAGGAGGAGGAGGAGGGGGAAGAAAAGAGAAGGGGTGGTGCAGACTGCAAGGGGAGAAAGAAAGAAAGAGAGAGAGAGGGGAGACAGGAGGGGAGCGATTCACCTTGTTCTCTGATCAGAGGACAGAATATAGATTAGAGAGGCAGAAGAAAGAGAGAAACACTGAGAATAAAGAATAGGGAGAGTCAAAGGAGTCAGACTGCAGGACACAGACACAATGGAGGGTGAGCATACGGAAACACAGACGCAGGCTGGTGACTTTGCAGGTGGCGCGGAGCATCAAGTTCACATAAGGTTGTTGGTTCGGAGTATGACTCAGGGCTGTTGTTGCCCCGTCTGCACCACCACCTCCTCTCCCACTCATACTTAGACCATCTATTCCATCTATTTCTCCATCTGTACAATAGTTTTTAACCTTCATCTATTTAGAGAAAGCTGACGGAGCACATCGAAAGTTTGACTGAAGTTTGTTTTTATTCATTAAGTCAAACATTCACATGGGGCGGCTGCCCGGTAACACCACAGTGTTTTATAACTAAACCAACTGGCAACCTCTGGGGCTGAAAAATGAAGCCAACGCTGAGGTGCCAGAAACGCCCAAAAGCAGAAATAACATGTTTACAGCCTGGTAAAAAAAAAAAAGGTTTTAGTCTCTAATTTCAACATTCATCACAGCTGCAAAGGGGGTGGGGGGCGGCACCAGTTTAAATGTTCATTTTTTGTTCATTCAATCATCTGTAACGGCTTATCCTGGCACAGGGGCTGGCGCCTATCCCAGCTGACACTGGGTGAAAGGCGGGGTTCACCCTGGACAGGTCGCCAGACAGTCGCAGGGCTGACACACAGAGACAGACAACCATTCATGCTCACATTCACACCTACTGGCAACTCAGAGTCACTGCATGTCTTTGGACTGTGGGAGGAAGCTGGAGAACCTGGAGAAAACCCAGGGAGTACATACAAACTCCACACAGAAGGGCCCTGGCCGGCCAGTGGATTTGAACCTGGAGCCCTGCACCACCATGCCACCCCAAGCCTAAATGTTATTCGGGCTTAAAGTTAGTGACGGAGTGATGGACTGTCTGCTTGGCGTGGCTACAGCCTATGAGTCAGATTCACCCCTTGCTCATCAACCCTCTCATCCAAATATGAGCACTTCTGGCTCCAAATAAACAAGATAGCGACGGCCCAAATGCCAAACTTAAGGCTTCAAAATGGCAGTCCACAAACCAAACCAAGAGACGATGTCATGGTGGCTACATCCATTATTTTACAGTGTATGAGCTGAACTTTCATCCTCACCTTTACACTAAAACGGTTCTTTGCCTTGTGTATGTTTTGTGTACTGCAATTCTTTATTTGACCATTATTAAGGGTTGCATAAGTATCTTAGCTACCAGACATTTAAAGAAGCAATATTTTAACTTGTGCTAGTTAACAATATTTACTCTCTGTCTCATGCTGAAATCTGAGCAATTGTGCACACCACATCACTCGCAGCCTGACTGTAAATGACAAAATGTGTGTCAACAAATCAAGTGTGGAAATAGTAGAAAGGCAGAACATGGTGCAAAATATAATAAAACTAGTATTAATACAGGAACACACATAAATTAGGCTTGTTTCCCTAAGTCTGGGAAGCGTTCCCACACATTTACTCCCAGGACGCTTCAGTATCTGAACTTCACTGTCTGTGATGTTTTTCATCTTCATCTTTCTCAGTTGCTCCTTTTGTCCACAACATGTAACTCTACATTAAGGGGACTGGGACTCAAAGGGACGTGGCTGACCATACTTGGCATTCTGGGCACATTTCTGTATGGTAAAGAGCCCGTACGTGCACAAGCAGATGAATGTAGAACAGGTAAATTTGTCGCTGTTGTTTGAATGAAGGTGTGAGTATGCATGTTTGGCACTACTTGCACGACTGATGTTCTGGTTTTTACATAAAGTTTCTGAGCAAACATTTACTATTCTACACATGCTTGAATAAACAAGTCTTCTGAGGTAAACAGCATCACAGCTCAGCTACCATCTTGACCTGGGGCCTACAAGATTAACTCACCACTGTCTCATTGGACCACAAAACATGTCAATACTACGCTGTTATCTAAAGTAACATGGTGTCAGTTTAAAGCTCCCCTCCAGTGTATATTGGCATTTTAATGTATGATATATACATTTTTTCTACATTATTTCCTGACAAGGTTTATTACTTACAGTGTCCACCACATATTTTTGGACAAATAATTTGTGCTCAAAGTTTACAAAGAAGGCTGAAAGGATGATGTATGACGTATAAAGGCAGTGTGTTCTATAGTTTTGGGGCGTAATTTACAAAAGCTGCATCCCAGATTTCCTTTCAGTTGTCACTGGAAACCTCCAATAAACCAGCAGCAGATGATCAAAGGTT
>JAPZEB010000009.1:22610845-22621497 GCA_029783705.1 Chaetodon striatus
ATTTTATGGCAAAGATTCCTTCATAGGAAGATGCATGTGTGTGTTGGCAGCATGTGAGTGCTGCGCACAGGCATGCACTGTGTGGTGTGTTATTTTCTACATATTGGGAACTGCTGCATGACATGCATATGTTCAAACATCTCTCAGGACATGTTTTAAATGTCACAACACAGACATGTCACTGGCTGTGTTATAGCTGAACAGCACCGTGGCAGCTGTAAAGCCTTTTTCTGGCCGGTAAACTGGCTACTGCCTCTGTTTGAAGGCAAATGCAGTCCCCCTGTCACAGATACACACACACACACACACATATACAAGGCAAATCACAAAGACTGCAGACAGAGCATCTACACACAGGCAAATTGAGTAGGAGAACGTAATAGCAGAACCACCGTATCACTGGGTATTTTTGGAAACAGCTTATTATTGTCAGTGATGTCAGATTGGGTGGTTACGTTAGCACAGTCTGTGCAGCAAGTAGTGTGTAACTGATCAGGAAGAATAGAGACAGAAAAGCTGTTAGTAAGAGAGAGAAAGAGCTGAGAGGGATGGGGAGGAAAAGGAAGGACAGAGTGAGCTGAGAGAAAAAGTCAGACAGCAGCAGAGACACAAAGATAAAGAAGCAGAAGAAAAAAAAACGAGGTGAGTAGAGAGTTAGGAGAGAGCCAGAGGAGGCTGGAATAGTGAGACAGAAACCATGGAGAAGCGAGGGAACAACAGCATGAAATAAGGAGGTAAGGAAAGGAAGGAAGACAGTGGGAGGAGAGATGGTTCCCCAGAGCGCCACTTAAGGGAGGCATCAGTGGAATTACCCATGAGAATTGGAGGCTCTTCATCACACATGGTGCGAGTTATTAAGTGTGCCTAGTAAGCAAATTCGCCCCACAGCGAGTGTGCACCTTCCGCTGAACCCTGAACTACTGGATTCACCCAGAACAAACGCCACCACATCATCAGGCGCATGCTGTGCCAGGGTGTTCGTTCAGAAGTTGGTGAAGTTGACGGCCACTGCAGGCTTCAAGGGGGTTTTATAATGTTGAGGCTGAAACTAAGAAATAAGTGTTGGTTGAATGGTTAAGTGCTGCAGTTGAATATTTGATGTCTAGTAATAACATGCCAGTATCTTGCTTTTGTACAGAATCTTCTCCTGATTAATTCAGGCCAGTATTCTGTCACCATCTATCCTTTTTCTTGGCAAACTAGAATTACCACCTCCCAGTTGTATGCTCCCGCAACCCAGTCATGTTGCAGTTATAGTTCCCATCCGTGTCTGTCCAGAGTCATATGTAGCCATGACAGTCAACAATGTCTCAAATATGGCTGTTGCTGCAAAGAAGCTACATATTCCAAAACATAGATGCTTAACATACATTTTACAATCTAGTAGCACAGAAGATCTATACGATCAGCACAGTTTCAGCCAAGATTTAAGTCACCATTTCAGTATCTGACTAAATGTCCTCCCTTCTGTTCCTGAGTTATGTCGTTAAGAAATGGCACCAAAATTTTACAATGTCACTATAAAGTTGACCTTTAACCTTTGGATATAAAATACCAGCACTTCTATCAGATATTTATGTGAAATCTTGTCATAACTAGCGTATGAATTATTGAGTTACGGCCAAAAAATGATTTATGAGGTCACAAATCATCCTTGAGTCCAAGAGAATGTTTGGGCCAAATTTGAGGACATTTTCTCAAGGTCTTATTGAGATATTGAGTTCACGAGAATAAGACAAACTAAGGGTTGCGGTGAACTTGACATTTAACCACCAAAATCTAAGCAGTTCCCCGATGAGTTGAACTGGACATTTTTGCCAAATTTGAAGAAATTCCCTTAAGGTGCTCTTAAGATACGGCATGTATAAGAATGAGATGGATGAGGTCACAGTGACATCAACGTTAGACCTGTGACTAAAATCTAATCAGTTCATCGTTGAGTCGAAGTGGGCGTTTGTGCTATATCTGAAGAAATTCCCTCAAGGTGGTCTTGAGATATTGCGTTCACAAGAATAAGACAAACCTGAGGTCACAGTGACCTTGACCTTTGACCACCAAACTGTAATCAGTTCTTTCTTGAGTCCAAGAGGACATTTGTGCCAAATTTGAGGAGATTTCCTCAAGGTCTTCTTGGAATATTGAGTTCACAAGAATAAGACAAATTCGAGGTCACAGTGAACTTGACCTTGGGCTAACAAAATGTAATCCGCTGCTCTGTTCATTGATGAGTCAAAGTCAACGTTTTTTGCCAGATTTGTAGGCATTCCTTTCAGGTGCTCTTAAGATGTGGCGTTTACGAGAATGAGACAGATGAGGTCACAGCGACTTTGACATTAGACCTGTGACTGCTAAAATCTAATAAATTCATTGACTTGAATTTTAAGAAATTCCTTTAATGTGTTCTTGAGATGCTGCGTTCACAAGAATGGGACATATGTAAAGACATAATGCCTCAGGCCCTGGCTATTGTCGGCTCAGAGGCATAAAAATGCATTCAGGGCTTCTACCAGCAGTTTTCTAATGTCAGTGCATTTGCAATAACACAACTAAAAAACAGCACATTAGTATTCTTTCTGGTGCCTTAGCAACTCATTATGAAGGGGAGGCTTCTCTCTGTGCAGACTGATATTGAATGTCACTGCCGAAGCTGTTCAGCAACATCCTACCATCATGTTTATTTTATGCCAGCCTTACACCGAGCAGCTTTCCAAGCGGTTTCACTGTTGCAGACAAATTTCCAATGTCAGAATAAAATCATGAGAGCTTAAATTCAATTGGTGTGTGTGCTTTTGGTGCGTTTGGTGTAAAGTGGTCATAAAACTCAGTCCGGGCTGTTTTAAGTTGGCCTTTTTTCTCATCTTGACATTTCAGTTTTTTGAGTGTCGGCTCATGCAAATAGAGAAGTTTAAGGACGTGAATATTGTTAACAACCTATAGCTGCTCTTTCTCCAGCTCCAAACAGGAAACCGCAAACTGGGTAGACAGTAAACATGAAGAGAACTACAGAGAATGTCCCAGTCCCACTTCTCTTGTAGTGTAGAAAAGGAGGAGAAACTGGTAGAGTGAACAAATGTGCATGTTAAATTCAGCGTGTATCTCATCCACTCACCAGCACTTATTTCAATGAGAAATCCTAATTTTTGAAATGGTCATTCCCACGGTCTCCTCCACTAAAATGGCACAACTAACCAACAGAGGCTGGTAGCGAGGTAAGGCAACAAAATCCAAAATGTTAAGTTTGAATGCCAACACAGTTTATTTTCATAGACTATATTGATGCCAAATTGACAAGAATACTGTCAATGTATGATGCCTTTTATCTTATAAGTGTTCACGGCAAACACGTAAGGTATTTTTAATATGTTATATTTCTTAAAAGGAGTTTGGCGTAATGGTTTCCACCAGGAGAAGGCTGGGAAATAATCTCAAAAGGAATCTAGTTGTTGTCTTGCAAACAGTGACCCTGCAAGAGCCACGGTCTTTGAAAAAATCCTTGAGTTTGTGACTAAAAACGTACAATGTCTTTAGATGTGAGAGGGAGTCAGACTTTAGACTTTTAAAGGTATTTCAAAGTCATTATTGGCAGAGGGCAGCATTGACAAACACAGATCTTGCAGCAGCAGTGATGTGAGCAGAAGCTCAGCCATCTGCATGATGACACACAGTCAACACGCAAACTACCATAAGATTACTATGCATATCGCCATAGAGCATCGTCTTTAAAAACACATATATATCCATAAATACATAAGATGTCACTTGTTAAAGGCAAACACAAAATATAAATGACTTAATATCTGTCATTTTGTTGTTTATGTTACACTAACGGCATTTAGTATCCTATTCATCATGCATTAAATGAGTAGATGACATTTAGCCTACTATCTGTCATTATGTCCCATATGATTAATCCCATGATAATTCAATGTTAACTGAAAGAGATTTGTTTGTGTCCATCAACGCAGCCACTCTGCCAGCTCCACTTTGTAATCACCGAGGCAGTGCATGAGCTAGTCACGATTATCTCTCTGGCAACATAAATCAAGAGCGAAGTTGCTGTGTGATTTACATAACTGATATGGTGATATATCAAACTTTATAGAGTGTAACCTCAATTTGCAACAGACAAACTGACACCAACACACGCACACACACACGGGCACACAGAGTTTTGTTCACCGTGGCCTTCAGGTAAACACTCTCCATCGTCTGAGGTACACACAAAAGCACAAACACACAACCCATTTGATTACACTCACCCATTATTTTCTCACACAGATTAAACCATGAACCAATCACCATCGCCAATCACCAAATGCACACAGACAGACATTACACAAAACACACTCCCAGGCACACAAACAGGCTCGCAAAACACACTCCTAGCTCCCATTTAGAGTAAATCATCCATGGATGCCAATAAGGGAGCAGAGGTAAAAAGTTTGAGTTACGGTGCCTGAACGGCACAACGATCTCAACCCTCTCCCAGAAACTGCTGAGGACAGGCAGTGGTGTAATATCTCCCCTTCACTGTAAATCAACAAGCCAAACACCAACAAATTATCAAGCTCATATGTCCAGCGTAAATATACTGCCTGCGCTGAGGTTTTTCTGTCCTACAGAGTGTAAAACAGACTGAAGTCGTGGAAAGTTCCAGCAGTTCTGATGGTGGCGCCATCACTAACAGATTCCAACTGAGAGTTGGCCTTTCTGAAAGAGTCTGTCCACCCCCAAGTACTGAAAGTGGAGTTACATGAGGCGGTCTGACAGGTGTCCCTGTCAGATTGCGTGAGCAGGTTCAGTGGTTAATGCAACCCAACTCAGATGTCACTTTGGTTTGGCATTTGACCTTCAAAGGTTAGAATGACCTCCAGTGGTGTTGTGGGGGGGGGGGCAGCGGGGAGAGACGCTCCCTCACTTCTTGTTAGGAAAGGTCAGTTTGTTTTTTGTCTTGCATGAAAAATCCAAATGGAAAACTGAAAATAAAATGTGTATTACAACAGAATAAGGGCCTGTGTCCACTAAAACTTTTTTTTTTTTCCTGAGGCTTGCATTTTTTTTTTTAAATCTTTGCAATAGAAGCACTGTGTATATACGACATGTTGCAAACAGCAGCAGTGTGACAAGGCACAGAGTGCTGCACGAGTGGATTTTTTTTTCCTGGTCACCTAGAGTTGAAAAATGTTCAACTTTGGGTAAAACTCTGTGCTCATCACCGTTACTTTTTACAAACCTGTCCAATAACAGTGGAGGAGAGGCAAGACTAATTGCACAAAGACCAACTATCACATCTTACATGTGCAAGTAATATCTTAATATGTATACACATATGCATATGAGTTTCCTGGACGACAAAATCTGATGAAGCCATTAGACCAGTAGGTCCTTCCCCAAACTCTGAGCACTCTGTATTTTGCTGACATTTTTACTTCTGCAGATATTCCACATCACAGCAAACAGATGCAACCAGATATTCGCTCCTATTCACTGAGTATTGGAAGCGACTGATTTCTGCACAAAGCATGCTGGGATACCTGCTATTCTGACCAAGCTGTCAACGCAATAAGAAGGTGTGACAATTTGAAAAATTCAAACAGTGTTCACACACACAGTTAAGTAAGCTGCAGCCACAAGCGACCAGCAGAGCAGGGTGGAGGTGAGTTTAAGCGAAAGGGTTGCATGTAGTGGACATGCACCATGTAGTTACCGTTATTTAACATTTTAGCTATTTGATGGCCAAAGTCAGCCACTTCAGCACTGCATCATTTTTAGGGCGTGTTTAACTATTATAGAGCAGACACACCAGTCACAGCATGCCCACAGCAGCGTGCATCCATAATAACCAACTGAAGCAGCCTCACTGACCATGGAAGCTGCTCTTGCCCAGGTGGGCTCCGCACTGCTCTTCGGTACTTTTACAATGCCGGTCTTTTTTATTTTTTATGTATACTCGACTCCGAAACCTCAAACAGGTAAAAACTACATAGAATTGTGTTTTTAAAAAAAAAAGAAAAAGAAAAAAAGAGTATAATATGTTTAAAATTAGAAACATTAATATCTCTTCGTACCAGAGGCAATTTGATGCAGCAGGGCAACTTTTGGTGTGTTTTTACATTCACATTAAAATAAATCAATAAAATCAATGCATCCTGTTGGTAAAACAATACAGTTAATTAATTTAGTACCAGTTAACATAGCCTACACCTTCGAACCCTGCATAAACAACTGCATAATCACATATCAAAACTAAATATGCACATTGTAAAGCTACAATGCTGTAACATGCTACAGAGACAGAGTCTGAATACCTACTACAAAAACTGTCTTCACAGCAGGTTAGAAGCTCCACCCCCGCGTACTCAATGAGTCACATCAATGTCAGATGTATTTTCGGCCGTTACGCCACCAAGGAAACAATCACGACAACAGCAGCACGACACCGTTGCTTCCTAATGTTAGCATTGCAACCACAGACTCCATCGTCATTGACATTCTTGAGTGTGAAAGCTCATTCTTGACCTTGGGATTGTAATTTCACAACATAAGGTCCACTTAGAAACCTTCTCCAGAAATTTTAATTGCATCTCAGTCTACATTAGCTGCTGAGGAAGATTAAAGTTTTTGCCTTCTTTAAGCGAGACAATGAGACAATGAAATGAGGAAGATCACATTCTTCCTCTTACAAATGAAAAGCTGCATTATTAAACAATGAAACACAAGCAAACATCTTACCACACTGAGATTATGTCAGATAGAAATGGGATCTAATTATAATTCCTCATTCTGACTCAGTTTCATAAGCACCCACAGACTCAAAAGGCAGACTGTGGTCCAAGGACCCAAAAGTTTCAATACAGCCTGATTGGATTGTTTGTGGCTGACACATCGGCATCACGTCACCTCACTTGTCATTCTTTTAAGCTAGCGGTTGTATTTTAGAGGCTTGTTGTCAAAGGTGGGTTGATAAACTGGAATGGCATCAACTAGCCATGCAAAGAAAGGGAGGTTAATGTTGAAAACATTCACATAAGAGTCAGTCGGCTAAGAGATACTTGTTCACTGTATCTGAGAAAAGCCAAAGAACAGTGAGCATAATTTTCAACAAGACAGCTGGCCAATGTGAAGAGTGGTAAAATGCAACACCAAACATTTTGAACCAAACTGTTCTCAGAGTACAGAAAAATAAGAACCACAAAACTGAAGCATCTGAAACCCTCAAATCAAGCTACCAGCAGAATAACTGTAAAATGAGTTGGACAACGAGACTGGGCAATGAGTCAGCATTTTCAATCATGAATACAGTGAAAAAGTCAAGTACAGCAAACTCACCAATGAGCACTTATATCAGTATGTCTGCCTGGACATCACACAAGTGTGAGGACTTGGTTACACAACAAAAGCTGATGAAAAAATATGTTGTGTGTGCATGGAAGTGGAGCACCCCTGCTACAGCAGATTTCCTACCTGTGGGGAACTCTGCAGGCACTACGACAGTGTCTCCAGCTACCAGCGAGGGCACTATCCACGTGTAGCCATAGCCGGTGATCCCAACATAGTGGGCCACCTCGAAGATGGTGTTGGCCTCTTCTTTTGTGCAGTAGAGGAGAATGACAGGGCTCTGGAGCTTCTTCAGCTGGTTTTGGATCTTTGAATCTCCGTCGTCAACTGACATGTCAAGTAGTAAAACTTCCTCCAGTTCCCAGCCCACAAAGCTGTTCTCGATGGTGCTACGGATCTAGATGGGACAGAGGAGGAGGAAGTTGATCAGAAGACAAAGAAGACTTTATTTTAAAGGAGTAGTGTGTAGGATTCATAGGATTTAATGGCATCTAGTGGTGAGGACTGCAGATTGCAACCAGCTGAAACTTACTGAGGTTAGAATTTCTTCAATATTCATTGTTCAGGAGGTTTTTACCAGGACCCAAATTATCCACAGGGGTCTCCTGCTCACCAAAACAAATGGGCCCGGTGATTTAAACTGGTAAAAACACTGACTAAAGCAGTTTCACATTAAAAGGAATCAGTATTTTCCTGATGCTGCTTGTCACTCTTGCTCAGTTGTGGCTGGTGTTGAGGCTTATGTAACCACTGTTCATACTGTGGAGAGTTTAACATATATTAGACCATTACTTTAAATTTTATTGTCTCTCTTGGATGACACAGACTTTTAGTAATGAGTGGATCTTCAGACGTTTATATATATATTAATTTCGACTGGATTATGTGAACTGCATATATTCTAATCCTCACTTGGAGAAAAGAAAGCATTGTGAAGCATTGTTCCTGTGGGCTACAGCAACACTAAACCCCTGAGCTTGCCTGAGAAGGACTAAATGCACATACCTGCTACTTTTAAATATCCAATAGAGACAGACTCTCACTGCAGCCTGTTCTATTTTGCTTTGAAAGTGTCGGCGTGCAGTCTCGTTCTGTGGACGATAAGCCAGGTGCAGACTTCCATCTGTGTCACCGGTAATGAGGAAATACAGCGAATGCTTGACGGTGCAGTGAGTGATAACAACTCCCCCCACATTTAAGGGTACTTTTTGCAGTGGAAACGCTAAGCAGACCTAGGGTCTAGGTACCATTTGTGAAGGGTTACTTTTGCAAAGGTACCTTACCGAAAGTGTTTGGTAGAAATGGGATTTTATATTCTATTTCTAGCAATATGTCCCCCCAAATCCTTTAATTTGACACACAGTAACTTTTGCATTATTGTATGAGGACTGATGAGGGGAAAAAATCCTCTAAATGGGGGTGATTAAAAAGATTCAGAGGACCAATGTGGAGTTCGTACCAACCATTGAACGCTTAGCAAACCTGTCACTGATCAATATTAAAATTCTATATATTGATTTAAACTGTACATTTTCCAGTACAAGGCTGCAATATATTTAATGTGATATTGAAGTGATCAGAGAAGCTAATTCATCTTCTGTTCTGTGTCATCTTTACGTCCTGATTATATGTGTGTGCTGTCTCAGCTGAGTGTGGTTACCTTGGTGACAAAGTCCTGGTAACCAGGGTAGTACGTGGTGACGATGGAGAAGATGTACCAGTCGTATTCCTCCATGATATTTAGCATGACTGAAGCCTGCTGCTCGATGGAGGGGCCAAACTGAAAGAACATGGAGTTGTCATCCTGGAAAATGACAAGAGACACACACACAGAGGCAGAGTGTAAACGGTTACGTAACAATATTGGCCTGAACTTTAATTTAGTTGGCTTTACACACAGAGGAGAACAGATACTACTTAAAGGACGGCGGTGGTTTTGTAACATTATTGGTGGGAACATTAATTTAGCCGCCTTTATTCTCTCGCTCACAGAGGAGAAAGGCGAGAGGACACCAGTGGGCTTGTAATGATACCGGTCATGATTTTCATTAGTTGCCTTTATGACTCCTTTAATGAGTTTGTACACGGGGGTGGCTGGAGCAAATTCTGGGGACTTGAAGCTGCTGTCCTTAATCTCATTGATCATTTTCATCAATTTGTTTTATTACAGCCGTGTTGGAGCAATGCAATTTCAATGTAACCTGCAAGGTGCCACATATTAAGACGATGAATATACTAGAAAATGGCACACAGAGCGCGGTCACGCTGTACATAAAACATTCACTAAGTCCCTTGCCTTGGAGAGGCTGAATCTAAATATGAGAGATACAGAATGTACAGCAGGTCCAAACAGCAGTACAGTCAGAGACACTCCAATAAACATCGCTCACAGACTGATATCCGAGCCACCAGTGCTGAAATGGAATATTGAGCTGGACAGAAGAGGAGGAGGTGAGAAATGCTAGTCTAGACAAGACTCTGCAGTTCTGCGACACAAGCTCGTTATTGTGCATGGGTGAGTCGGATCTGTGAATCCAACTCCTTTATGCACAGTAGCGTGTTTATGGTCTTTGATATTCATGCTTCTGATGCAGCAAATTACATGAATGACAGTGATTTTGTTGTGTCAGGGTGTCTGCAGGTATCAGACACTTACACTAAAAGCATTCAAGACCCTTTCAAGATCATTTTTAACCAAAGTTCAGACTGAATCAAGCATTGCATCTAAGTACAAAGGTAAACGTGGTCCCATGCAGAGGAAGGTTTTATGAAGGTTTAGGATTTTTAGAATGAGCTAGGTTAATCTACATTTTGCCAGCAGGTAAGTGCAGGTATTGACCAAAGTACTGCGACATCAGCTAACAACAACAGTCACTTCCATGTAGACAACAGGCAGTCGATTTGAATTGCAGAGATATGTGAAACAAGCAAACTTAAACACCGTGGTCCACCCTAACTGACATTTCTTCTGTGCTTATTTTATGTACTGTGTAAAAAGACAGTTTTAAGTTCAGTGGTAGGTTTAAAGACTTGCAACATCAGAAATGTGGACCTTTACGCAGAGGAGCTTAAATCATTTTAACAAAAAGAAATAAAAACATGAAGAAATGAAACCAGATCAAATGTTTGTGGCAATTAAGACCTCACAAATTCAATTTTAAGACTATTTAATGACTTTTAAAGCTACAGTAGGTAAATGGCTTGGGAACCAGAGGGTCGCGGTTTAAGTCCCCGACCGGACCAAAAAATATGGAGCATGGACTGGTGGCTGGAGAGGTGTCAGTTCACCTCCTGGGCACTGCCGAGGTGCCCTT
>JAPZEB010000009.1:22626045-22637229 GCA_029783705.1 Chaetodon striatus
CACACACACACACACACACAAATTTGAATGGCTTTAAAAACAGACACTGACATCTTCACACACATACACACATTTGTATGCAGACACGAACGCACACACACACGCAGCTGGATTTAAAAGCCACCCTCGAATAGAAGGGCACACTCGAACACACACAATACAAAACACCAAATGACAAATCACGACTGCAATCACAGACTAATACTGGGGTGCTGCCTTGGACACACACAAGCACTCGTACACACTTCACACACACACACACACACACACACACACACACACACACACACACACGTAACAGCACGAGGACACAACACGACGACTCACACTGCTAAAGCGGATTGTACACTTATCACATGAAGCAAAACAAACAGGAAACACGGCAACACGCTTTCACAGGTCAGACGCATGCACACATTTGCACTTATATTCACTGTGTTCTGTACATGCTGCGCTGTAATGTAACCACAGGGAACACTGTAATGATATCTATAACACACTGTGCCGTCGCTCGAACTGCAGAAACCATTTTCCTCCGTCTGACTGACAGCTGACATGGTGCTGAAAATGTTTAAAGGCCCAGTCGATAATTATTTGCAGGTAACATACTGCTCATGTCAGGTAGATGTTTGTTTCTGTTGTATTTGAACATTCTGATATAAATATTTTTTACAAGGTTACTTGTGATTTGGATTTTTAAGATTTGATTGTTTCCACTTGTCTGTTGTGGCTTTTAACATCTTGAGACTATGCTATGAGTGTTCTCTCTTTAAAGGGACAGTCGACCCTAAAATCGAAAATACTTATTTTTCCTCTTAACTGTAGTGCTATTTATCAATCTAGATTGATTTTATGTGAGTTGCTGAGTGCTGGAGATATTGGTCATGGAGATGTTTACTTTCCTTCTCAGATTTCTGTCTCACCCTGCCATTCACTCCTTGCACGTATGCTCACTCACTTTCTCCAGGTGTCACTGCCTGGGTAGGTCAATTGAGTCATCAATTTATTCACAATCAACCAATAGCACAGCGACACACCTTCTGTCAGCCTATCACCTTACTGTACTGCTGCTCATTTTAATTATGGTTCTTTCTCTACTGTAGCTCTTCCTCACTGCAGTCGTGCGCACCCTTTACCTCTTCATCACCACCCAGTCTTTACGGATTCATCATCCTCATACGCCTCAGCAGTCAGCAGCCTCAGAATCATCAGCCACCACCACCACCACCAGTGTCTCGACTCATTGGGGGGATTTATCCTGCCAACGCTCAAATGTCCCTCGATCACAAAATTTTTCCAAGCGCCAAAGACTTCTGTTAAATCTTAATCAGCACAAATCATATGTTAATCTGTACACTCATATTCTGTATTAAATATTATGTTAAATTCATTCTCTGTCTCTCCTGAGTAAACTAATTCATGCACATCGGGCTAAGTTAGGTCAGTTTTCAACTGGATGAAACGTTTGGGACCTGTGAAGACCGATGTTAGCAAGAGATGTGTGCAAAAGGAAATAAAGGCCCATGCTTATGTGCTCTTGTATGATTTCTTATCTTTTTTAATTAATTTTTTTTCCTAAATAAGCCATCAAACGGACTGTGCGTGAAAATTAGCCTGTATGGCAACCATTTGTTACAGTCCCTGCGATAGAATACAGAATTATAAAAAGTAAGAATAAGTTTCCCCGTAAACTGTAAACTACTGTAAGCAAGTTAGATAAGAAAATGACACTCTACTGCTGACCACAAGCAAAACACACGATAGCCAGATTCTGGAAACCCACTATGCGACCAAGTTTATAGGCCTAGCTTACTGGACTGTCACACTCTGTTGCCCTAGGAAAACATACTCTTACAATTAAGGGTATATATTCTGCTTTTGATAGGATAAGGGGACGTTTTATGACATTTCTAGAGGGGGAGAAGGCTACAGAAGTCTACCTGTCTCAATCTCTTGAATTTAATTAGGCATGTGCATTTTTCCTTTCTTTCTTTCCTTTAGTATGTTAACGTTTGTATAGGTAGCATTTCTGATTATTTATTTTGAACCTTGGAAAAGTACTCACTGTATTGCACTGTTGTAGCAGTTGTTAATAAGATGATGCCTCACTGTTAATGCTCTGTTTTCTACATTAATTGTTTTTTTGATGTTATATTTGTAGTATATTATAAAGCCAATAAACACACTTGTTTAAAAAACAAAGTAAGAATAAGAGTATGTAAATATAAAGTAATACATTCAATAAAATAGAAATAAGATTCACTGATGCACTCCAGTGCTCATGTTAATTAATGTGCATTGTCTCTTCTTAAAGAATGTGGTGAATCCTCATCTTCACTTCTCATTCCCTCGGCAACAGCACTGATTTCAAGGCATTTTTAATAAACCTCTGTACACCATATAGGTATTTTTTCTCTTTGTGAGGACGAAACGATGAGGCAGACAGAAACAGCGTGAGTGGAAGAGAGACAAAGACTGAGATAGAAAGGTAGAGCAAGCCAGAGAGAGATGATGGTGTCTGTTGCTGGGAGGTTTTTGGCAATGCATATTTCTATCCTGCCTATAAAGGCTCCTTTGAACTTGAGCGGGAGAGGGGGTGGGGTGGGGGGGGTGCTATTGACTGCTGCTGCACTGCCTGATGGAGAGAGGAGCCAGCCAGATAGAGAGAAAGAGTGTGAGAGAGCAAGACAGAGAGGAAAAGGGATGGAGGGATGCAGAAAAAGAGAGCTGGAGTGGGAGGTGAGGCGGGAGGAAAGAGGAAAGGGGGGGAACAGCTGGCCTTCACTTGAATATAGTGAATTTAAAAGACAGTGGGCAGGAGATATAAACTCAGCACAGCCACAGGCATCCACACACACACACTCACGCTTGCACACACACACACACACAAGTGCTCAAGCGCGTTCATTTCAGATAAAGCCTGCGAGCACAAGCCGCCATCACCACGTGCGCTGAAATTACGTATTGATGACAAGCCCTTCTCTCTGCTCCCCCGTCATTCCTCTCTGTCCCTCGCACTCTCTGTCTCTCGCTTCACACACACACACACACACACTTATCATCACTACCTCAATTAAACCTCCCCGTATCTCTTTTTCCCTCTTCTTCGCTCTTCTCGTGCCTCATCATCACATTTCTTATCATGGAAGCCTACTTATCTTTAATCAAACACATACAAGCTTAATTAGCTGGCACATTTGTCAGACCATCATCTAATTAACAGTGACCTTATTTTAAGTACTTTTTGAACCTTAATTAAAAAAAAAACAAAAAAAACACAGGTCTTCATCAGAGTATTTGACTAATTCAGCCTTGACGTGGTTTTGATTGCAATGTGGCTACCTTCTCACAGCCTACGTTCCCTTCACCAGGTTTAAGGGATGAAAAGAAAGAAACAAAAATCCAAAAGGGAAACTGGAAGGGGCAAATTAAACTGGGATAGGGTGTTTTGCTTCACATCTTGACACAATCAGATTGAATGGAAGTTAATGCCACTTAACGCTCACACACACACACGGGCACAGACACAGCAATGCACAGATCGTTTCTCTCTGGCCCATTTCTGCTCTAAGTTTAGCAGACGACCCACCGAGGGGCCTCTGCAGTCTGATGCTTTTCCTGCTGCTGCTCTTGTTTGTCCCCTGGTCCTTGTAGAACGGTAATAGTTCTTTCTCTGAGTGTGTGTCTGTGAGTTTGTCTCGTAGAGTTAGGCTGAGGAGACTAAATAGGGTGGCTGGAGGGAAGGGTGAAGCCTACAAAATATATGTAGGCAGTGCGGCTTTTAGATGTGTGTATTTGTCTTTGGAAATATGGTTGCATGATAAATCATGAGGTGGAAAGTTGGTTTTTAACATATGTATGGCTGAATTTTGTAGAACATTATGGATAAGCAGTGACATAGACTGGCTAAGCAGTCTCCTTCTTTTCATCCCCAGACAGAAATCTCTGTGGAAATGCTCGGCATTTTAAGTGTTTGGAGGATGGTGTCTTTTTTTAGCATTTTAAAAAGTAAAGAAACAAGGGCTTAAGTGTAAGTAATGGATTAAAATGTGTGTTTATCTGCTCTAACTTGGGCTGCAAATGTTATTTTTCTTCTTTATAAAAGATTTTTTGGCTTTTTGCCTTTATTCAGACAGTCTGTGCAGAAAGCAGAAGGAAATGAGAGGAGAGAGGGAGGGATATGACACGCAACAAAGGTCCTTTAACTGGGAGTCGAACTATGGATGCTGCAGTGTGTTGTATGTGGTATGTGCATTTAGCCACACCTACGTCCTACAGAAGTAACCAAGCGTTCATTGGCTGAGTACATCTTCTCGGACAGCAGGTTATGTTTAAAAGAAAAAAACCCTGCTCATGATAGCACATCCATCGTGTATGATGTCAGCTGATGTGTTCATGTGCAACTTTTTGGTTGAGACACAGACAACATGAGGTGATGCAACAGTCAGCTTTCATTGCCCCTAGTTCTTTGATGTCACTTTGGAGCCTTTACAATACCTCTATACTGTGGATGTCAATGGCTAACTCTTCATCAGTTAATTACTGAGAATATTGCGTCTGTTGGGAGTTCGCAAGTGGCGCCGATAGTAACGACGCCAGGCAACTGATGTGATCTTACTCTCAGCTGATATCAGACATTAGGTTAGCAGCTAAAACAAGCGGCAACACAGGGAATAAACATTTGAATCTGATTTCATCCATCCACACATAGATTATGACACTTCCAGACAAGGTGGGGTTAAGACAAGAAAAAACGACCACGCCCACATAGGAGAACAGAAGTGTATACCATTTTGTACGACTGGCGCAGCTTGTAGTGTGTCATTGTCTGTTACAGAGGATCTTTGGCCAAGGCTAATGTTAGCTAAACAGTGGAGGTGGGACAGTGGGCAGTGGGAACCATGTTTCTGCCTGTAAAGGCTCCGATTACACAGGTTGCAAAACGTGAGACACACTGCACTGCCTTTTTTACTACCACTTTTTATCGTTGCCATGCAACCATCCCATGCAGTCAATCTACCATCTACCAGGCAACACATTTACGTTACAAAACACTAAAATTTTACCACCTCTAAAATGGATAGCCATTGAAATGCGGTGCTAAAGCTCACTGAGTCAATGGAGCGCCACGCCTCTTGTAATTACATCATTTTGCTTCTTCCTTTTTTTCTTTTTAAAATTAACCTGTTAGTCATCAGCTAATGGGTGTTGGGCAGTCAAAAGCAAAATGAACTGAAACTTACTTCTCTAGTTAGTAGTTTAATGTCAGGAGATCTGTTCTGCTCTTTATTGGTTTTGCAACCACAAAGATGTTATCCACGTACAGCGTAACACTCACGAGACACATCAGTTAGTCCTCAACCTATAAGCATTTCATTGACCTGGTTACAAAAATAACTCTTTATTCTCTTTTGAGTTGTGAGTCCCTTTTGTTCATTTTGTTTTACTTCCTTTTTATTTGGTTTCTATTTGTATCTCTTGTAACTATGTGTTTTTATTTATGCTGCCGCCTGTCTTGGCCAGGTCTCCCTTGAAAAAGAGATTTTTAATCTCAATGGGACTCCAGGTCTTTAATGTTGAAAATACAAACAACAAAACATAAATCTAACCCTGTCTTGCTTATCCAAGTGTGAGATAAGCGGCAAAACAAGATTATGTTGGAATTAAAAAGAGTTTGATCTTACATCTTCCTTATCATACTTGTAACACTAGGACTACCTACACTACCTTTCCACTGTAATACAACAACAAAGCTATGCCCATGTCTTCTATATCCACTACTGACTTTTGCAGCTTTAGCATGATATCACATATGTGACCATCAAGTGCGTATTTAAGATATTCTACACAGGAATTGTCAGCTTTTGTAAACTCTATTGCCATCATAAGTGAAAGCCTTGCATTTGGCCTTGCTATATTTGTGGACGTTTTCTTTTTTTTTTGGCGCTGTGTCTGCAATTTTGTAGCTTCCTCTTGGATGTACGCTGTTACTGCTTGGCACCTGGCTGCTACCTTTTAACAAAGTCCCGACCTCACCTTTGCGCCGTGCCCAGGAACGTCCTGAACGCAGCAAAATAATAAGAAAATACAGACAGAAGGCAAAGTCTCTGCAGATAAGTACACCACCACACATCTACAGAGGGTCATAAGTGATGATTGACATTATTAGGGGATTAGAGGATTATTTTTGTCTGATTTTTTTAGGAAAATCCTGCATAGTATACCTTTAAAATCATCTTTAAGACTGTCAACAGGAAACAAGGCTGTCAAATAAGTCATGGAGTGTTGGTTTAATTAGCTAGCTAGCTCCAGCTGATGAAATCTGCCTGTTAGGTGTTATTTCAGCTGACAAAATCAATAGTGGTCAACTAGAAATCAATGACCTGTTGTTTAAGCAAACAGCTTAGTAAACAGTCAATTTGTTCTTCTTCCTCGTACCTTGCGCAGCCAAAAAGTCGACAGACTGCCTCTATTAACTCTAAAACCTTGTCAACCATGAAACATACTTATTTAGATGACAGACTGAAGCAACAGGTGTAGAATAGGCTAATATTTCTGTTTTAATTAAGCAGAGAAATGTCAAACATCTTGTGTAAAACCTGTTTGCCAATTCATCCACAGTCCTACCAGACCGCAGTGACCAAAGCAAAGATTTAAGTGATTTCTCTCAGAGAAAAAACACACACGGTGCTAATGCAGGACACAGATGTACAGATTTAACCTTCATGACCCCAAAGTTTCAACTTCGCAACTCTCACAGAGAGAGTTTTAAAATGTTCCTCTGTAAAAAGGGAGGATAAGTCATGCAGTTGGGAGTGAAAGTGTGGACAGTGAAGACACTGAGGTTCCGGAGGACCGCAGAATGTCCCAGGGCGGCTGTAAAGTGGTTTAGGGAGTCAGGGAGGTGAGCACGCTTCTGTAGTCAGACATCTTTCTTCCTGTCCCTTGCTCCGAGCGGAGGGGAGGAGGGGAAAGGTGACGGCGGATTGAGCGGGAGGGAGGAGAGACAGAGAGAAGTGGCGGGGAGGGAGGAGGGAAGGGAGCGAGGTGGGGACAGTAAGGTCCAGATGAGGGATGTTATTAATCCATTTATTCCCCCTCCACTCTCTCCGTCTGTCCTCTGCTATCTCTTCCACTCTTGTCATATCTGCTGATTTCAATCTCCTGCTCTGGCTTGCCCTCAACTCATGGCTCTCCATCTCTTCCCCCCTATTATCCCCCCTCTCTGCCTCCTTCGCTCTTGTCTCTCCTTCTTCCTTCTCTCCTTTCTTTGACAACCTCTGCAACTTTTTCCTTCCCTCTCCTCTCAGCCTCCCCTGCTAAGTCCCTCTCTGCTCTCTCCTTCTGTTGCGCTCATCCTCCTTCCCTCCCTTCCTTCCCCCCTCTCTCCATCTATCATGCATCCCAGGGTGCACCTGGGCTGTGCTGTCAGTTGTAGGCCCAGAGCCATCATCATGCTGAGGCTGTTTCTCACCGCTTCACACTATGAAAACTGAATTCTCTCACAAAACACATACTGTACGTTCTCGTCTCACATGAGCCCACTATCAGGGCTTCTTCACCTCACCTCACCCCCAATTTTACAGTTCATCTGCGATACCTAGGAACACGCAGCAAAGCGAGAGGCCGAGGTCAGCGTTTACCCTCAAACTGTCCTCAGCCTATAGAAGCGAGCGATACATGAAACTGCCCGTTCTTCAGAGGAAAGAGACAGAGTGAGGAGGAGGATGAGGAGGAGGAGAGTGCAAGAGGCGAGTAGAGAGCAAAGGGAAATAGAGTGAGAGTACGGTTGATATGTGCTTCTGTGTTCTTTTCCTGGCAACACGATAAAGGCTCGCTCTCAGTCACTGTCAGTGGCGAGACCACCCTCTCTATCTCCCTCGTCCTCCGCCCCCTCCTCCTCGCCTCTCCAATCCCATCCCTCCCAAAGCAAAGACTACCCTCTCTATCTTCCTCCTCTTTTATCTCCACCACACTCCCCATCCCCTGCATTTTACATTTACATTTCAGGCATTTAGCTGGTGCTCTTCATCCACTGTGACTTTACAAGTGCAACTGCAGAATATGCCTCCGGTCCTCCTTCTCCGACACCTCGAGAAGCAGGGGTGCAGAGGTCGAGGCCACGGCGGCTTGATGACAGATGGAATAAATGTTCTGTGTAACTGGAATGATGAAAGAATGAAATTACTCGGAGGCACGTGCTAAAGAGAAAACTGAGAAAGGTTTATGTTCCTTCTTTCACAATCTCTCCGGTCCTCTCTCATCTCCGATTCACACAGACCACCCCGTCTGTCTCTACCCCATCCCTCACTGGTAAGGCTCCCCCACCGAGGACTCCTTTCATTCGCTGTGATGAAAATTAAAATTCAAATCTGCTTTATTGGCGTGACAGTGGTGGGGGGTTGTCTCCACAACAGAACATGTTAGAAGACTGGCTAAGACAATAAGCCAATCTGTATGCTCCTCTTCTCCTACCTCGCTTGTTCCAGTCTTCCCTCTTTGACTAACTAACCCTGTTTTTGCTGCGTAAAGCCGAACACCAGCACTTAAAACCCTCATCTCCTCCGTACGCCGCCCTCCCTCCTTTTCACAGTCTCTTAAGATGCTTACGCGCAGAGACACTCCCTCAGTATGTCACCATCAGATCACTTCTTAGTGTGCACTTGTGGTTACCTTTCCATGTGCGTGCGTGTACACCTGTATGTGTATGTGTGTGTCCTCATTAAAAAAACGTGGAGCCAGTGAAGCTTTAAAAGAAGACAAGAGAGCAGAGAGCCAGAGTTACACAGAGCAGAGATGTGACAGGTTGTTTCGCTTTAGGGAAGATGGAGTCAAATTTGCTGCTGGACTGTATCATTCATAATTCTAGGATTTATTCTCTTCCTCTGCATTCTTCCATCTCTGTCTCTCTTTTTCTTTCAAAATACAATTTGTTTTATTGGCACGATCACAACTGAAGTTAGATCAAACAGATTGTTGCATTCTCAAAGAGTGGCCGTCCTCTTCTGGCGGGATATGATGACTTCAACTGTAATGTGTGGGACACACTAGAAGCTGACCGTGCTGGTGCGTTGGCTGACATGACAACCATGTTAGATGCCTTGAAGCTACTGATGATGGCATGGCAGTTGCAACATTATCCCTAGGACAGTTTTTTGAAGATCTGAAACTGAAGATTGAAGATGTTCTTTTGCTATTTATGGTCTGCATTTTTTCAGCATATAGCCATTTGATGTATTCACATTCTGTTAACGTCTACTGTATAAACTGAATCACTGATGTTATGCTATAACAATCACTTCCAGTTAGACAAATCGTAATTGATTGCAATTGCAAAGATATGGGTAATCTGTATATTTTTTAAATTTCGGTCTTTATTTTCAGCGGTAACTGTAACATTTAAAGAAATGCCACTGGTTCCACATTGCTAAGGTTGTTTCCCTGTTTTGGAACTAGCTGCTTTGAGATAACAGCATCAGTGACCTGTCAGAAAGGGCTGCATCACGGCAAGGATAAGCGGTGAAAATGTAGCCTACACTTAAACTTCAGCTGACATTGCTGGGAGTTTATTATGTTGCGAAAAACCAACTAACTGAGGCAGCGTTTGCTCAGTGCCGTTTCATTTCATGCACATGATGCAGAGATTTTCTTTTCTTTAAACAAACATTGTGATTCGGTCTATAGTGGTTTTTATTGTTAGTGGCGGAGTCCGCCATTCTCGCACAGGACTGAAATGTCCTTCACACATACAACAGTTTTGCAGGAAACCACGCAGCATGTAATCTTACTCTTCCTAACTCTATCTCATTTATATCACTCTCACTCTGCACTGCTCACTCTCCTAACAGCGTATCACAGCTGTATTAAGTTACTGCTAATGCAAACGTAACATTTCCTACTGCACAAAGCACTCGGCTGGCAAAATGCGACATGGATATTTTCCTTTTTCTCTCCCACATTACAGTTACAATGTACTGTGCTCTATTGTACATGTAGACACTGCAGATGTATGTTTTATACAGTGGCTTTCTGTTAAGCAGCCGCATGCATGCATGCACACATGCAAAAAGGGTTACCTCTGGGTGTTCTTTTCTGTCTGCAGACACTGTGAGCGCATAGATGTACAGTATAAAGCATGTGTGCGAGTGTGTAGAATACTGTAAGTGCTTTGGTGCATACACAGCTGTTTGCATATATAAGTCTGTGTGGGGGTGGAACTGTAGAAACTCGGAGATAGATACATCTGTTTATCATTATCATTATTGTAATTATTGTTGTTTTTGTTTCTTTTTCTTTTCATCTAGGCCCATCTGTGGGGGTGGTGGGGTTACAGGGAGGGTTTTGGAGATTGGTTTGGAGAACTGGTAAGCAAAAGATTCCGCATTGTCGTCAAAGCATGATGCAATACAGTACTTCAGCACACTTATATTTGAGTGAACTCTTACTCATCCACCTGCGGATATACTCACGTAAAACGTCAAAACGGTAATAATTAAATAAACATGATATAAGTACTTTCGTCTTCTCACATTTACTACTTCTGTCTCTTCGCTTCTTTCCCGTTCACTCTCCTTCCCTCTCACACACACACACACACACACACACATACACACACACACACACACAATAAATATGCCAATGGCCTAACACGGTGTGGTAAGCAGGAGGGTTTATACATATTAAACAAGGTGATTCTCATCGCTTCATTGAGCAGAGGGAGTGTACTGACTCTGACTACAGAGGACACATACATGGGCACACACACACACACACACACACACACACACACACACACACACACACACACATTCTGACACATGCACACATACTTGAACAGCTGGTACTGTATGTAGATACATAGGGACCCGCTCTGAAGCTGATTCAGTGGTGTGGAGTTCAGGGTGTGTCATGTAATTTGTAGACTCAAAACCAAGCGTTCATCCAGCAACAGGATAACAGTAGTGTAAAGTGACTTGCTTATTTAATATGTAAAGCATTATAGTCTGTAACTCTAATGGTTATTTATATAAAAATGTATCAAATGACAATTTGAAAACAGTATAATGTAAAAGGGGTCTTTGGTCAGCCCAATCACCAGAATAAATGCTGGCATTGTATGTTTCTGAAAACCATGCAGCGATTGTTTTGGTACAAAACAACTGTTTTTTGTGGCATTATCCCTGG
>JAPZEB010000009.1:22643412-22654986 GCA_029783705.1 Chaetodon striatus
TAACCTGCATGTCTTTGGACTGTGGGAGGAAGCTGGAGTACCCAGAGAAAACCCACGCTGACACGGGGAGAACATGTAAACTCCACACAGACGGGCTCCCCCACCCTGGGTTTGAATCAGGAACCATCTTGCTGTGGTGCGACAATAATAACAACCACACCACCAAATCGCCTATTAGTATGTAGAGCATTTGAGTTTCTGCACCCACACATCCACTCCCGTGGGCCCCCCCATGTATGTGTCCCACCTTTACTGCTCCCCGTTCTGTTGTTGTACTCGATGGGAGAGTTAAGCAACATTGTGATCACAGAGATTTCTGTGTTTTAGCCTTTCTGTTGAACTCCATAAACTACAGTTAAGTTTTTCTTATTTTTCATTTAACCCGGTAAATCTTTCTAAGATCGACAATATCTTTCCTGGCCAGGACAGCAGCGTACAAAAAAGTTACAGCCAAACAACCACACAATAAGAAACTTTAAATATACACAATAATATGTAGAAATATTGGAGCACCTACGCACAATGACAGTCACAACCAAATCCTTTACCTTGTACTCATGAGAGCTTTAAAATCAGGCACAGAGACAGATTCACATATTTTCAAATCTTTAATCTTTCTGAAGGTTATTCCAAGTGAGAGAAGCAGAGCTTTCTCTCCCAGCTCAGTCCGAGCACCAGGAACCGACAGCAGACTACAGCTACAGTCAGGTCTCTGTTCATGGGAAGTACAGATGTACGATGGGAGTTTACCCTGTGTGGCTTTGGAAATGAACAAATGGCAGCAACTGAGCCTACGAAAGGTCAAGGATGGCCGACCAGCCTGGAATAAAGTGTACAGAGATGAGTGAGGGCTTTGCAAAGATAAATGGAGATGGCCTTCAAAGACATCCTGGTCTTGGCCTCTTCATCAAAATGCAGCACTAGACACTATCGGTTACACCAGCAAATGCCATTAGAGGCACGACGAGGAGAAAGAGGAGCATGATTTTTTCTCTGAGACTCTCTCGCATACTGTCGTCTGTGTGTGGAGACACTTTCAGCAAATATGACAAAAAAGTATTTTATTAAAAGTTACCAGCTGTAGCTTTAACGTCAGAGTTTAACACACATATATATATATAATGTGTGTGATAATGAGGACTCAGTGTTGTGACATTTAGATTGACAGAGGACAGAAAGCTTCACTAAAGATCAGTGACATTATGGGGAAAAGGTCAAAGTTCAGGGCCAAACAGCGACGACTGCCTGAGGAGAATTTATCTCCAGAGCATACAGACGGGCTCTGTGCATCGTTGAGCTGCATTTATGGGTTTGGTGTTATAGTTATATGACACGTGACTTTAAAGCTTCATGAAAGTAGCTACTCGCTTAAAAATAACTGCCTGATAGTCAGTGTTTCAGAGAGATTTCACAAAATGGTGATAAAGCGTTGGTAAACAACTGTTTCAAAGT
Organism: Chaetodon striatus; assembly: GCA_029783705.1. NCBI lineage: Eukaryota > Metazoa > Chordata > Actinopteri > Chaetodontiformes > Chaetodontidae > Chaetodon > Chaetodon striatus. The sequence goes on from JAPZEB010000009.1 coordinate 22,644,865, forward strand.
TTCTGTAATTAAGGGACTGTTCGTTATTTATGCGGGGGGAGGGGCGGTGCAAAGAGAGGGAGGTATGTCGATTAATTTTTGGCTCAGGGTAGGGCAATACAAATTTAAATGGCGGTATTTTGTATATATTTTACCGCATATTTTTAAAGGAAACATGTTTGGGTTTGGAAGGCAAAAGTCAACCATTTATTACAACCAGAAACTACAAAAACAGAAATTACAGCTGGATTTTTAAATTTCAGATGCTCCCTGAACACATCATGTGTGACCAATGTTTCTGTGAGGAAAAATGATGTAAATAAATCTACGATTAAAAAAAGTGATATTTCATCAAAATGACTTTATTCTGCGGCAGTAGCTCAGTTTGGGTTGGGAACCGGAGTGCCAGTTCACCTCCTGGGCCCTGCAGAGGTGCCCTTGAGCAAGGCACCCAACCCCCAACTACTCGGGGCGCCTGTCCAAGGGCATCCCCCTCACTCTGACATCAGCCCAAGAAAATCATGTACAGGTCCTGTTTGTGCATGTGTGTATTTCGGGCCTGTGTGTATGTCTGAGTGATGAAACTGAATTTTCCCTCGAGGATTATTAAGGTTTATCTTCTTCTTCTTCTTCCTCATTTAAAATTTGGATGAGTTTGCACAAATTAACCAGCATGCATGACCAAAAGTGAAAAACCAAAGCTCCTTTAAACTCCAGGATGTCATCTTCATTTTTTTTAAGTTAAACTTTCAAATTTCCGACAGTCTTTAGACACATCGTGTGCGGTGAACACTTCCATCAAATAAAATAAAGACTGAGCTTAAAATAGTGATATTTCACGAAAGTCACTTTATTCTACGCATAAATTTGGCCAAAAATAAACGTGTTGCTTTAACTAACCAGCAGGTTTTTAACTTTCAAACATAAAAGGATAAGTTATAAAAATCAAATAACTAATTTATAGTGGAACGACTCACAGAGCTTCAAAGAGCCCAAAAACATGTGTGTCCAAACTGCAGGTGCACTGGCCAAAAAACTGCAAGTCTATTTAGGGCTGTTACAAAGCTGAAACTAACCAGCTGGGACGTGATGGACACACACAGGACAGAGGGACTGACAAATGCTGAATGACACACATGGGACACAAACTTCTGCCTGGCACAAGAGGCTAAACTACCTCAGGCTATTTCAAACCAAATCAGGCATTGGCGGCAAAAATGCCAGTCTTCCCTTTAATTTGAATGTGGGTATGACGTCTAAACTGTGGCGGTGGGGGCTGCAGGGGATGCTAAAAAAAAAAAAAAAGCAGCAGACTTAAGTGAAAGGTCGTAACAGAATTAACTTTTGGAGAAACGCAACCTGATGTCACACTGCGGCCAATCACGTAACAGGTGAACAGACTGGAGGACATCTGTAGTGCACGGGAACAATAATGCAGCCTCTTTCTATCATCAGATATTACAGTCAGTATAAGTATAAATGCTCAGTCATTGAGATGGACAGCTAGGCTTTCTATAGTTGGTCTCCACCCTCTACTCCCCCACAAATGGGCCATTTAAGGGACACACGACCGCCACACAACCCTGTGGCAAATCGCCACAACGGCTGATCTGTTGCCTAACTGTATATAAGACAATTAAGCACCGCTGTGAACAGCCACAACAGTAATCTATTAATGTCATATTAGCCTATAATAATATGTCACTCATGGGAGCATTTTAAGTGCTTTTATTTTCATTCTTTAAGTATGCTTCTGTGATTTCACTTAACTTTGATTTTGAGTACTTTCACTTGAAACTGAGTATTTTTTACATTGTTAGCTGAGCTCTTTAGCTCACTTTCTCAGTCCACAAAATCCCCCCACCCTCTGACAGCCACAGTGTTTGCCCTCGGAGGCTGAAATTTGGCATGGTCGTCAAGTGTTTGTGTGAGTCTGTGTGAAAGTGTGTGTTTGTGATCATGTCATTTGGCTTACCTAAACTTCTAAACGGATTCACAAAACATGACCAAACATTACAGAAAGAAACACACACATAGATATATGTACACAGACATACACACACTATTTTGACACATGCCCTTTTATAAATCGTACATGTTACAAGTGTTTGTGAAGTTGTGTGTATGAATGCATGAAGGTGTGGATGTATGCCATTACATAGCCGCAGCTATTGCAAATTTGTGCTTGTTCCATTGGTACTAGATTTTAGGGATCTAGTGGTGAGGACTGCAGATAACAACCACCTGAAACTTGTCCTGGTTTGAAGTCTTTCAGTGTTCATTGTTCAGGTGTTTTACTGGGAGCCGATTTATCTGAAGAGGTCTCTTCCTCTCAAAAACAAACCAACAAAGTGATTAAAACCGGTAAAAACACTGAATAAAGCAGTTTCACGTTACAAATCAGTGTTTCTCCAACATTGTTCTGCTCATTGCAAACAGGCAGCTAGCCCAGCGCCTGCAAATGTGTGCTCACCTTTTTTCTCTGATAGCTTAAGAGCCAGGTGTTCGGGAGGTTGTCACTGGGAGCCGAATCATCCCCAGAGGTTTCTTCCTCTTCAAACCAAATGGGCATGGTGATTTAAACCAGTAAAAACTTCAAATAAAGCAGTTTTACCTTTAAAAAAATAAGTGTTTGTCCGACACTGCTCATCGCAGAGAGGCTGCTTACTACAGTGGCTGACGTGAAAACGTGAACGCCCCTATCTCGAGCCAGTTTTTGGTTTGTCTGCTCTTGGCTACTGTAGCAACATGGTGGTGTAACATGGCGATCTCTATGGGAGAGTATGTGTCCCCTATGTAATTATTAACAGCTCCTTTTAAGATAATAAATACATCATTCTTACTTATAGACGATTACATATTAAAGAAAACATAACATATTATACTGCATTCCTTTTCTGCCAATATATCGCCTTAAATCCGACACACTGGACCTTTAAATTAAGGATCTGACTAATACTTCTATCACCAATCTTGAAACAGTAGACGCCAATATGATGGTATACCTGTCATATATGATATACGATCGAGGGACATAAAAAAAATGTAAGAGGTGCAGTAAGGCAAACAGGGATTATATATAAATCAATGGAATTCTCGTTTCCACAGAAAACCTATAATCCCCAGCCTGATGCAAAGCATCCTGGCTCTACCTCTGCCTCTTTCTTCTCAGCGATATTAAATTATTACCTGGCCAGGATTCTCATTAGACTAAAGAGGCAGGTGCTCCATCATTGGCATTTCGTTTCCATCAGGCTGCCGCCCCGTCCTCCTCAGAGTAATGCGCTCTGCATGCAGCGTAAAGCGTGACTTAATGTTTGCTTTATTTGTCTGGCCTGTGCAGTCAATAGGGCAGGGGTCACTCCTTTTCAATCAGGAAGTGGGTATAAAGGGAATGGAGGGGAAGAGGGACAAGACGGGAGGCAGACTGAGGAGTAAAAAAGGAAAGGAAAAGTCAGATGCCACAGGGACCGGGGAGTGAAGGCAGGACAGACATCAGACAAATGCTCCAAACCTTGTTTAAGTTTGCATGACTTTTTTTTTCTCTCTCATCACACATTTTGTTCCTCCAGCTTTGTCGCTTCACATCCGTCTCCCTTCCTCCCATCTGCACTTGTCCTGCACATGCGTCACTCGCATCCCTCACTTTCTATCAGCCTCTATCCTCTTTGTACGTTGTTATGCCCGGCACACACACACACTTCCTCTTTTCCCACGCTCAACCTTCTTTGCTCGTGTGTCCTTAAATGTCCTTTCCCTCCGTCTCTGCTGGTGTTACACCCGACATCTTTCACCCTTTTTATCTGAACTTTATCCTAACCAGATCTGTCCATTCTCTTTCAAGTTACGTCTCTGTCTCTCACTCCCCTGTGTTATCTTTTCCTCCTGTTCCTGATTGGACTATTATTATTCCCCAAATGGATTTTTTGTTCTGACGATTCAGCATTTAGAATGAATATTTAAAGTGGAATTTCTAAAGTTATTATCCTCCAAATGGATTATTATGCACAGCACCCAGCTGGAATTTATAAAGTAGAGTTTAGCGTGTTGATTTTTTCAATTTGGCGAGTCTTGCGAGTCTTCTCAACCCTGAATGCTCTTTTCCCTCTCTCACGCTTTTTTCCCTTTGTCTCTTGCCATCTCTCTCTCTGTCCTACTTTTGAACCCAGTTATTCTATCTATCTCTCTGTCCTCCCTCCAGACCCCTCGCTCTCCCTCTCTGTCTCCCTGCCAACCCGCCCCTTCGTCCCCTCGCCCTCCTTCCATCTCCTCCTCTCACTCTTTCCCGCTATCTCTGCCTCGTCCCGCTTCTCCGTACCCCACCCCCCCTCTCAATCACTCTCCCTGCAATGTTAATTCAAATTGCCTGGTTTGGGAGGACAGTACAGTTCCAATAATGCCGAAAGCACTTAGGAGAACATCATCAATCTCTCCCTCTCTCTGTTTCTCCCCTCCTTCTCCTTCTCTCCATTTTCTCACCCTATTTTATATTCCCTCCATATGTGGAACAGGACTCAAACTCTCTGTCTGCTTTAATTCCCTCTCTATCTCCGCACTCTGTTCTAATCGAGCCTTTTTTCGTTTGAATATTTTATCCCTGCTCTCTAAATGTCTGTCTTCTTTTAACTTGAGCATGACATTATACACTACAAGGTCTGGTTTGTCATGGTTTGGGCTTGGCCCCTTTATTCCAACTAAGGGAAATTTTTAAGGTACTCTGTGGAGTTTACTACCGGTAGCACTATGAAGCAATGTTTTTTGCGTGGGTTTACAGTTTTGTTTGTATCATGCCTGCGTACGAGGATGCAGGCGACACATTCCTGCTGCTGGTTTCACAGTTTCCACTGATCAACAGCAGCCGACGTAGCAATGTGCTAGCAAAGACAAGGAGGACGAAGAGCTAGGAAGCTAGTAAACATGAATGTAGACAATGTAAGATTTGAAATATTTAAGATGACAGTTTTGCACATCTTATTATAAAGTAAATGCACTCAACATGTTTTTTAGACCTCAACAATACACGCTGAATGCAAGTTTTGTTTACAAGAACACTCCACAGGGCACCTTTAATGAGACCCCAGCTTTTGTTTGGTATGCATTTTTAATTTCTCCTAGCTATCTGGGATGAGAAGGACCTATTGAGTACAAAAAACAAAGGTTGTCTTTGAACTGTGAGGAGATTTTGAAAAAAAAAAGAAGAGAAAAGCAGTATGTTTAATGTTCACAAGTGTGTGATAATGGGTTTTTTTTTAATCAATGCCTAAACATTGTTGTGCAAAAACAAAATTACAAACTATGTAACATTTGTTCAATGTTTTGTAACTCTGTGGGTTAGGGGTCACTGTTCAGGTCTAAAACTTTTCAGAACTGATCATTTCATTGCCTGAACATGGCTGTGAAAAACAAAATGGCAAAAAAAAACGCAACATATCTAAAAGCATTGTGATTTGTTTGTTTCATAAGTCTGTATGAATTTTTGCCACATAATGTCCTTTAGGGCTGCAGGAACAGTCTGTCGCACCTACTAGAAATAAAGTGAGATGCATCTTGCCAGTTAAGGGGCTAAAATTAGCTCGTTCACCCGGGCGTTGTGTTTCCAACAATGCCAATCGGGGCCAGAGCCAATAAATACCTGTGACTACTGCAGAGTCATTTGACCAGGGAGTGAATGATGATTGTTACCTTTCCCATTATATTAGAAAGCTGGATGTTAGCAGGTGTTAGTGTTTTTTTTTGTGTAGTGGGAAAGGGGCTATGGAGGCTAAAGCGGAATTTATACTTGTACGGCAGACCCTACACCGAAGCCTATGCCGTTGTGAGCATTTATACTTGTGCAGTCGTGTGTCTGTGTCACGCTTAAGTTACACCTCCAAAGCACTAGTCGCCAGTGGGGTTTCTGCGAAGTGCTGTTAAGTTTAGTTGGTTCAAAACAAACATTAAACACACATTAAACATGGCTTAACAGCGACAATTTGAGAGACACAAGTACACAAATCAGCTTCACTATAACTCGCAGCTTTTACAGACAAACACTTGTCTTTATCTGGACACATTTTCCCCACAAATACAATGTGCTAATGATATTAGCATAAGCCTATGGCATTTTACATTGTATAAATTAGCCTAGCGATGAGCAGGGATTTCCTCTGCTTATATGAAGCCAGGATAAATCACACACAATCACACACATTTTTGTGGAGGCTTTATGTCTTCACAATTTATTGTTTCTTATCTGTGAAATTAAAGTAAATAAAAGCTTTGTTTCCACTGAGGGAAATGGTTTCAGCTTACAATAACAGACAGGGTGTAGCTACATTTCTGTGGAGGTGCACGTCAGGCTACTGCGTAGGGTAGAAGTATAGAAGCATAAATTCTGCCTAAAATGAAGCTAGTGTATCAGAAAGCCTTATATCCTCGGGCAGATTGTTCCAGAGCTACAGGGTCCTGATTTCAAAAGCTCTGTCCCCTTTGGTCTTCAGCCTGGACTCTGGAACAAGCAGAAGACTTTTGCCCGAGGATCTCAAACTATGCAGAGGGTCAGAAGGGACTAACAGGTCTGAAATGTAATCTGGAGCCAGGCCATGAAGAGCCTTGAAAGTAATTAGTAAGTCAAACCTAAAACAAAAAGGGAGCTAATGTAAAGAGGCTGAAACTGGTGTGATGTGGTTGTGCCTCTTGTTTTTGGTTAAAAGCCTCATGGCTGAGTTCTGAACAGTCTGAAGTCGTTGCAAGGCTGTTGCAATAATCAAGACGTGAAGAGATAAAAGCATGCAACAGTGTCAATATCTCTAAAAGTTAAAACAGATCTATGTATTTCTGAGGTGATAAACACATGATTGGACAAGCTTAGTGACCTGCTGTTCAAAACATTCTGTAGGTAATGTCACTAATTATCTGATGTGCGAGGACTAATACTGGCGCAGTTAACATTTTGAGTTCCACAACAATCCCAATGTGTTTCTCAAATAGGCTGGTTACCCTTTTCCGTAACAAGACAAATATACAGCTTTAATTTGAAGGCACATGCTGATTCTGAAACAAACAAGCCTTCTCAAGTTTGAAAAACAGACACTCCAACTATTTTCAATTATTTTCACAATCTGGGGCCAGTAGGGGGGGCCAGCAATTGTATCAGGGTAGTCGTGGTCCCCCATTAGCGGCACCACTAACACGCAGGCCAGGGACTGATGAATGTGAAAACAAACAGCTTGGGATTTTTTTGTTATTAGCGGCACAATATGGGATTTTTGTTTTGAAAACCGCACATAAATTATATCAAAGCCAAATTTTCAAAGTCAACTGCAATATCATTCAAAGACTGTCACATGTGAGTTCAGAGGAGGACCCAAATGCAGACCAACAGACGGTCTTGAGTTTCTGACAAAAAGCTAGTTTTAATGTAGCCGATTGAAAACATCAAGTACGGGCAGGGAACTCAAAGTCTGAACGAAAACAGAACAAAAACCAAACTGAAAACCAATCGGGAAAAACACAATGAACAGGGATGTGCACAGAACACACCCAGGAGGAACGCAGAAAAAGTAACAAAGAAGAAAGGGAAACACAGAGGTATATATACACGGAAAACTAATCACAAGAACGAGACACAGCTGGAGTAGGAGGACATAGGCAAAAGGAGGGAAATGGAGATTGGCTAACAACAAGGGTGGAGCAAAAAAATACTAACACAGAACAGGTGTGACGGGAAGACTCAGGGAACAGGGAAGGACAAACGAGACAGGTGTGACAGAAATCAGGCGGGACGACACACAACGACAGGAAGTAAAACCAGACATGACACATGGGGAGAGAACCTAAAAAAAATAAAACAGGAAGCAGATTAACAGAATATAAACAAACCCAGGATCATGACAAAGATCTTCTAAATCGAGCCTCATTATACTGCTCGATTATTCTGCCATACATCACTTATTGTGTGGAAGTGTGGGGAAATACTTATAAAACAAACAGAAATTAAATTTTCATACTTCAAAGGAGAGCCATAAGAATTGTGAACAAAACCATTATACAGAGAACCAACAAACTCATTAACTACTACACTGAAGACTCTTAAATTTGAAGCTTTGGTCAACTTTAAAACAGCTCAAATTTTGTACAGAGCAAAAAACAATCACCTGAAAGTATCCAGAAGTTGTTTCAAAAGAGGGACATGCTTTGCTTCATGACTTTACTGTAATGTTTTGCACTGTAGTATTGTAACAGGGTAGACTGTATCTGCACCTTCATCTTACCTGACCTTTAGCCTGGTGGCACTGATTGGGTGTGGTTTGTGTGTGCAGTGGTGCTGTGTGTGTAGGTGGAGGGATTTCACTTGCTGTGGGGCAGTTACAGATTGAGGATAGGTGTGATTCAGGTGCTTCCCTCCCTGGGGTTTTTAAGCTGCAGGCTGCAAACACTGCTCTCACTCTCATTCCCTGTGTGCTCCCGATCTGCAGGCCAAGGCCCCCCATGACATGCCGCAGCCTTACGACCAAGTTGCACCATCAGAAAGGCCGAAAAGTGATACCCGCCTCGTGTATGGCAGCTGTCTGAAGTCAGCCATCAAGTAGTGGTTACGTGTTACAGCAAAGGACAACAACAGAGGCAACCAAGTGCGGCAAAAGTGAGCCTTGGCCTGCTCTCCTCCCTCTCCCCGTCAGCGAGTAAAGAAGTGACCATCCCCTCCCTTCCCAGCCTTAGATGAACTCTGATTTTAAAATATTTGTGAATAATAAAATTGTGTTTTAACCCTTTTGATGTCTGGGTGTCAAACTGTGAATCTGCAGACCCATTGCAAGTAATGCAGTAGAGGTGTTATACTATTAAAGTATCTTATCTGAGAGGCTGTAACTTTATTGTATGATTTTGTTGATTAATACATGATGTTCTTATTTCTTTAATTCAATAACCTGTTTCAAACTGTTTCAGGCACTATGAGCTGCGGCATCAACAAAATAAAAGTGAATACAATGACTTAATGATGGTGTCTGTCTCAGATAATAGTGTGTTATTCAGGGATAGATAACATCATCTAAAGCTGGTGAAATCTCACCTAGTTGAAACCTGTCTCCTCTCAGAACTCCTGCAGACAAAACATTCGAGTGGAGACGTATCGCGGCTAACACAAAAGGTGGTCCGTCAGATTGAGTACCTCTGAGATGACAGAAGTAAACATTCAGGGATTATTTACTCAGTAAAATAAAAATGGTTCCAGTTAAAACACAATGGGCTGTTAAACATCTGCATAATTTGCCTGTCATGACTGCAACAGCTGGAACTACTAAATACTTCTTTCTTGTTATGCTTTGTGTGTGCGTCATGATACATTTGTATAAACAGGGGCAAGGATAACAATCACTGCTGCACACATTAAGTCTCAGTTGTCTTATTGCATTTTCATAAATTTCAACCTATCTCACAAGAATTTCCCCTTGCGGCACGAATAAAGTATATCAAATTTTGAAAAAAATAAATTAAAGTCAATCTCAGTAACAGTTTGTTCTGTATTGAATTCTATATGAATCCATCACAGCTGCATTTGCAAGAAATTAAAAAACATCTAATGTGCAGCAGGACATAAAGTTTGTGAAATTGCTAAAGTAGTAAATTGCTCTTATATAAACAGCATTCAGTGTTTTGTCATTTCAAGCAGCGAAGAGCCACATTTGCCTCTTGATTTTAACACGCACCACCATGTTGGATCTGAATATTCTGCTCAGCGTTATGTTTTGAATGATTATGAATTCAAAGTACTGTTCATAGGAAAATATTTTCGACTGTGACATCCTTATAAGTAGACAGAAACAGCTGTGTAAGAGAAGAACTATGAATGTTCTTTGAAGAATTTCAGAATCAGCCACTTTATTAGGTACATCTTGCTAGCTTGTACTGAGTTGGACTCCCTTTGCCTTCAGACCTGCCTTAATTCTTTGTGGCATAGATTCAACAAAGTTCTGTAAACATTCCTCAGAGATTTTGGTCCATATTGACATGATAGCATCATGCAGTAGCTGCAGATTTGTCAGCTGCACATCCGTGATGATAATCTCTCGTTTACACCACATCACAAAGGTGCTCTACTGGACTGAGATCTGGTGGCTGTGGAGGCCATTGGAGTACAGTGAACTCATTGTCATGTTCAAG
>JAPZEB010000009.1:22689194-22716448 GCA_029783705.1 Chaetodon striatus
ATTGGAGGCTAAATAACTGCTGGAAATACAGCCATGGATTACAAAAAAAAACACCACAGTTGGAAGCAAAAAAAGCCTCAGGAAATACAGCCACGCATCACTAAAAAACACCCACATTTGGGAGCTAACTAGCTGCTAAAATAACAGCCACAGGTGAATTAAGAAACCCCCGTTTGGGGGCTAAATAGCCGCTGTAAATACAGCCATGTTTTGCTAAAAAAAACACACCCACCAAGCTAAACTTGCTGGAAATGTAACCATTTGTTGCAAAAAACAACAACCTATGACTAAGGGCTAAATAGCCACTGGAAATACAGCCATGGATCACTAATAAAACACCCATGTTTGGAGAAAAATAGCTGCTAAATTAACATCCACAGGTTGATACCAAAAAACCCATTTGGGGGCTAAATAGCTTCTAGAAGTACAGCTATGGGTCAGAAAAAAGGACCACATTTGGGGGGTAAATAGCTGTTGAAAATACAGCTATGGGTCACTGCAAAACACCCATGTTCAGAGGGTAAATAGCTGCTGAAAAAACAGTCTCAGGTCGCTAAAAAACATCTTTATTTGGGGGCTAAAAATCTGCTAGACACACAGCAATGGGTCATTAAAAAACACCCATGTTTGGGGGCTAAAAAGCCACAGGAAACAACCAGTGTTGTTTTCAAACAGTGGTCTGTGGCGGTCTGCAGTTTGTCAGATGTCTAACCTAGGTGTCACGCCATCGACCATCCCGCTGACAACGTAAGCTCATATATTAAGTCATCTGTTTAACAGCGATATGATGCATGTAACACACTAGTGGTTTGCAGAAACATACGATGCCAACATTTTCTTCTGTCATGTGGGCTGAGGACAGACATACAAGAGGCTTTCTGAGAAAGATGTGTGTGTTCTCTGTATGTTTACATCTGAGTGTGTGGGAGGGCATGTGTCCTCTCAAGTCTATCAGCATATAGTCGGTGTAGGTGTACAGTCGGTGGGAATAGATGTTCACTCTGATTTTGTGGGCAGAGATACCCAGGACGTTGGGGGTGTAGTTGCTCATAAAGTTGTTCTGAGCGGTGTATTGTGTGTATATCTCATCGATGACTGCCTTTAACAAGGCAGATGGAAGGTACAACAAAGAAGAACAAAAACACTAAAACAATAACCGCCCCGCCAAGCTGACAGCTAATAAGACAGGAAATGACAGAGAGGAAGAAAAAGCGAGAGGCAGATTGAGAGAGGGATAAAGGGACGTATGCAGAGATGACAGAACAACTTCTTTAGGGAAAACTAATTGCTGGAGGTTCGTCAGCTCTAATTACAGGTCCCTGTGTTAATAGTCGATTGCACACCACTCTCCAGGAAGGATGGAGAGGTGGGAGGGAAGGGAATGAGGGAGGGATGATAAGAGGCACGAGGAGACAGAGAAGGGAGAAGGGGGGGGGAGTAGGAGGAAACCGTAGAGAGACAGAGAGTGTAAACCATGGAGGACCTTGGTGAGACGCCAGAAAGATGAGAGAGAGGGATGGAAGAGAAGAGGAGGAACGGGAAGAAAGACAGAGAGCAGGAGAGAGAGTCACAGAGTGAGACAGAGAGAGATGCCCTCTTTGAAATCTGGACTTCTCTGGCAGCACTCTGTTTCCATGGCAACAATTAAAATAGGCCTACATGCGCACACATACAGACGCAGTTGATGGACACAGAGATACACCAGCATACACACACACATTTTGCAATAAGCATTGATCATGTAAATGCATGGATGTTGTCCGCAGTGCCGCTCACTCTCCTGTGCATCCTTAAAGAGGGTGGATTTTACACACAGAGTCCTCTCACGCACACATTAGCATAGAGACCTCTGACACATTCTAAACGCGAACACACACACACACACAGAAAACACACTCTCTTCCATGCACTCGCACTAAACTCTCCCCATCTCTCCCTGCTACACACAGTCGCCTGCAGCCGTGCACACACACTCCCGGGGTACAGATTATATTAGCCAACGCACTGTGTAACTCCAATGATCATTCAGAGAGATGAGGCCATTAAAAAGTCCCACAGTGAGTCAAAGCATGTCTCATAAAGAAACACAAAAGGCGCGTATTAAACCGTAGATTACACGAGCGAGGTTATGACACTAAATGACCCCATTTCCCCGTCAGCCAGCCCACACGTCTCACCCACCATTTGCTCTATTAGCCACACCAGCGCACACAGCAGCCGTATCAGTTACACATGGGTGGACCGCAGATAGCCTCTACCAGCCCAAGACCCCCGAGGTCCAAACCCCACATGCACACTTTCTGGCTTTTCCTAAACCTTTTTTATGGGAACCGTTTTGTGAATGCACATGAACAAACAAATTTAACAATGGAAAAATTTGTGCATTTATTTAATGGTGTGTGTGCACATTTAATTAAAACGTCATTTGCAGGAGAGCGGTTCATTTAAAGGAATTTGTCGGCATTTTCCAATGATCTCATACCCTCGCAAAAGTCTGATTTATTTTACAACGTACAACATTGCCTTTTTTTTATTCCTGGGTTCAGTTCTGGATGAAAAAACACACACACACACACACACACACACACAGGTCAGATCCTGGGTGTTGGATGACATATATAAATAAAATAAAATGAGATAATAATAATTTAATTTAAATTTTAACATTTTAGCCCTCTTACTGCTGACTTTGAATGTCAGCTCTGTCTTCTGCGCCACCTGGATATGAAGGTGCTTCAATCAGCTGCGTTACTAACAGGCATGTTAACTGTGGATGCGCGCTGCTCAATCTTATGAGAATGAGCAAAAAAATATTTATTTAAATTGTATTTCCTGAATTAACTTTGTTTTAAAATATAATATCTAAGTTTCACATTTTGGAAATAGCCTGAAATAATCACTTTAAATGTGCGGCCAAACCAAAGTATTTGAACAGCGTGTGGTTGTTGTAGGATGTGCAATTTCAGGGCAGCAGGTTGGGTTGAGTTGTGTAACTAACAAGTCATAGGTGCGGATGGCGGGGCAGGTACAGTATTCCACATCGCAGCAACAGTTCGGAAGCAGGTTTTGAAAATTTGACCCGTGCAGAGCTCTGGTATGTGTTATCAGGATGATAAAAAATAAAATGATCTTGTGTGAGAAATGAATCAACTATTTGATATCTGACTAGTCATTTAACATTTTTTCTAAGGAAAATAGCCAAAAATTCACTGGTTCCAGTTTTTCAAATGTCAATATTTCCTGTGTTTCTTACACTTCTATAATAAAGATGAGATATTAAGTGAGTATCTTTGGGTTTTGGACTGTTGGTGAGATACAACAAAACATTTTAACACCCCTTAAAACTTCAAATTCTCTCAAAACATTTCTTTTTAATTAATGACTAATGGAGCAACAATTCAAGATCGTGTTTGAAAAAAAAAAAAAACATCCTTAGGTAATATTTATTAAGAGTTTAACATTCAAACACTTAGCTAATGTGCTTCATCAGGACTGTGTGGGTGTGGTGTGATCAGGTTTGATTGACAGTAGTGGCCTGGCAACATAAGCAAAACAACCCACCGAGTGTCATCACATTCAAATATTACTAAATCATGATTGGTGCGTGGAAGTACAGGACATCACCTTTCTGCAGCTGAGCCCTGCCCACCTTAAACTGGTGAGAAGAGCTCAGATAAAAACACAAGTGAGGACATCTCTCATCTGATATAACCAAAAGTGTTTTTTGGTAGAAAACTGCATCCACTAATCATTCAGTGTAAGAAGCTGACTGATCTGAAGTGTCAGGACCTTTCAAAGGTAACCTCAGTGTTTTTCAGCCTGGACCTTATTCCCCTATGTTTTTGCATCTAAGAAACCAATGGGAACAACAATAGTTAAAATTAGTTCAGTACTGAGTGACTGGCTGCAGCTGGCAGCGGCCTAACACGCTGCAATGTAACCTCTTGGGGCATATGCACCGTCAGTGTAGGGCCTACTAACAGTGCTTGTTTTTGCCACTGACAGGCTCAGATTGTAACTGTTAGTGTCTGACAACATTATGGAAAGGATCCCTACAGAGACAGAACTTTTTTAATAAAGAGCAAAATCCTTTTGTTTAACCAGAAACAGCCTGGAAATCGCTCTCACCAATTCCACCAGACTCCATTTAAATTAACTGTAATTTAAGCGTGTATACAGCCAGCATATTTTTACATCTAGCTGGGTGAAATAAGGGTTTATTTCAACAAACCCAGAGTTGGTGATTGTTGGAACAGTGAAGAGACAAACCAAGCCAGCTTTTGTTAGCTTTATTTTGTCTCTGTCGTCTTTTAATGAAGTGTGTTTTACAACGAGAAAATTTGTGTTTATTGAAATAGAAGTTTGGTAGGTTTTGCAATAGAGATTTTTAGGGCTGTTTCTGGGAAAACATAAAGGATTTTACTCTTTAACAAAAACGTCTGTCTCTGTGTGAATCTTTCCATAATGTTGTCAGACACTTGGAATAACAACCTGTGCCTGTCAGTGGCAAAAACAAACATTTTTAGAGAGCACAACTTGACTTCGCGAACATGCCCCAAATGGTTACATTGCAGCCTGTTTTGCATCTATGGCTGCAGTCCCCTCGCTAAACACTGGACCGACATCAAAAATTGTTGTTGTCATTAGTCACTTAGACACAGAAACGTGAGACAATACGGTCCAGTTTGAAAAATACTTGCCCCTTTAAGATGTCACCATGAGCTTTGGGAACCTGTGATGGAAATTCTTTGCGGTTTTCCTGAAATTTTAAACACCAAACGATGACTCAGTTCTTGAGAAAGTAATCAGTAGATTGATCAAAAAGCTGTTAGGTCCAGCCTTTTATTCTTTGTTGTCAATGTTTTTTTCTGCTTCCCTGTCTTCTCTTAATGGACACAAAGCTACATTTACATTCAAACGCAGAAAACTTTCTTACTAATACAGCAGGATTAAGGACAGTACATTTTGTTTTGTGCATTTTATTGCCTGGTTATGACTGCTTCAGCCTTTGTTAATGTACAGATGCAACAAGGCTTCAGTCAATTAGGTAAGAACACAGTTGTTTCAGGTAGTTACCCACCCCAACCAAACAAAACCAGGTACTAAGTGGGCCCAAATGGACAATAAATGTGTTAATGGTCATTAATGAACGTCAAGGCTAACATGGCTCATATTGCTGTGGTGCAAAGTTGACAGAGCAGGGGATATGAGGCATGACGCAGATATTACAGCTCTGTAATTGGCTCCCTTCTCTTTTTTTTTCTTTCCTCTTTGTCAGCTATAAATCAAACAATTACAACTAGCAGGGAGTCCACAGCGGATCTCTGCATGTGTCAAATGTAGCCCAACTATTAGAGGGCAGGTTATGATGTGGTTCTGTATGTATGAACACTAGCTGCGCGCGCACACACACACACACACACACACAGTCAGGAGACTTGGCTTTCCAGTCAGTAAAAGTACCGAAAGCTGGAGATATTCGCTGTAGAGATGTCTGTCTTCTTTCCAATATAATGGAACTAGATGGCACTCAGCTTGTGGTGCTCAAAGAATCAAAAAATACATTTGAAGACACTCAACAGCAATATCTCTTCCCAGAAATCATGACCCCGCTACTCGACATAATCCACAGACCAGGGTTTCCCCACACATTCGTTTATTTGTGGTGACCCGCTCGATACTAGCATTGTTTGGGTTTTTTCTTTGAAACTGGCCCATTCATTAAGGGGCTGTTGGAACTGACTGTTTGGTTATTCAGAGCACTACACACTTGGAGCACAAAGCCTACTCCGGGCACAAACAGAGCAGCAGAACGTAGAAGGTGCAGTGACAGTGAAACTTAACTGTTCATTCACTCATACAGAAATAGAACACTCTATTTCTTAAAACAACAGCACTCTTATTTTAGTGTTGTCCAGCAGTTGTCTGGCTGCGTTCTCATGAAAACCCCACAGCCTGGAGTCCGGCTCTGGGTCTGAAAGTTTGCTCTCACTTGCCTCTGTAGCAGCTTCTCCTCTAATGTAATTCATCGATCTGATCTAATCAGCTTTGACCAA
Organism: Chaetodon striatus; assembly: GCA_029783705.1. Taxonomy (NCBI): domain Eukaryota; kingdom Metazoa; phylum Chordata; class Actinopteri; order Chaetodontiformes; family Chaetodontidae; genus Chaetodon; species Chaetodon striatus. Next base: position 22,695,251 of record JAPZEB010000009.1, read on the forward strand.
TTTGACCAAAAAGTGATCTGAATGACTGATCAATTCCTCTTCCTCCACTTCATCATGACATCATCATGCAGGGATGTGGTCATTTCATGGGCAAGCATTAAGAAAAATCAACAGGATATGTCTGATGGCAGCTGAAACTGCTACACAAACTAAATTAAAATTGAGATTGAGTATTTTTCATATATAAATTTATATGTGTATATTGTGGTACTAAAATCCATCCAGCTGTCTGCATGTATCTGTTCCTTATTAATTAACATAGCTTTCACGACACATATGCTTGTTGTGGTCTGTAAGGAACACCAAATCACGGGTGAGTTCGGCAGCTCCTTTGTAACATGTTACATTTTTAACTGCTTAGACTTGCGAGCACAGCTTGATTACTTAGCCTGTATGTCTGTTTTTTGTCAATTAAATTTGAAAATATAACTGGACTGTGTGGCCATGCAGGACATGTAAAGCTTCGTGACTTGGGGTGTTGCTCCACTGACCCTCCAGTGGTCACCGTGCAATTACACACAGGCGTCCCCACACCGTGTGCACTCTGTGTTCAGTCAGATGTCATTCTGTTTGGGTTGTATTGTATTTCTACAACCTCCATCAGTTTTCTAACTGTGTAGGTGTAATAAATGAATTTGCCAATGAGTAAGAGTACGAATGTGTTTTTAATCATTTCATTGTCTTTTATAGATTATCTGGTCACATCACTGGTATGAAATCAACGTAAAAACAGTTTTCTTACGACTGAAATATTGCTGATTTGTTGTAAAAACGTTCTGTTTAAGGCCGTATTTTTGTCCATGTTACGACCGTAACTTACGCTGTTACAGTTAAGACTCACATGCGCTTCTTTTGTAACATCAGACAACGTCCACTTTCAGTTTAATATCTATAAAAAAACTTTAAGTGGTTTTTGATAGCAGACATGTCGGCTGAAAATATTACACATGCAGGTAAAAATCATTCTCTCTCTGATCTCTCTCTGATTTAATATTTGAGTAACAGAATGAAAAGTGAAAATGTTACAATGATGGCGACTCTCCCCTACAAATTAACAAACAAATAAAACAACTCATGAAGAGATCCACCTGGGCTGTGTTCACGGACCCAAAAAAACCCTCCGAATTCAGAGGGGAGACACAGAATGATGAGGAACACACGGAATTATCACAAACAAAACAAAAAAAAAACAACAGTTTGCTGTTCTGATCCAATTTCTGGAGAGGGACACTGCTGTTGATTTTTTTTTTTTTTTTTGTATTTTTTTAGCCCTATGAGCACCACAAGCTGAGTGCCATCTAGTTCAGACATCTCTATAGCCAATGTTTCCAACTCACACCAAAACAATTTAGACAGATAAATAACACTACAGGTAAGAAAATATGTGTTTTTGATTTTAGGATGAACTGTCCCTTTAACATACGTGACTGAAAGGCATTCTGTTCCTATCGCAACACATTCTGCTCTGGCAGTAATAAATCCACACAGGACAGGAAGCATTACTGCTGAGAATGGTTTGTGCGCTCGTGGGCAGTAGAAATGTGTGTGTGTGCAGTTGATGAATTTGGTTTGAAAGGTTGTGAACAGCGCTAGCAGTGCCTTGCTCTCCCTAATGCATTTTTAGATGTGACATTTATTTTTTTTGTTCAAACAAAAGCCAGCAGAAAAATGGAACCTTAGTGCTAATCTTCACCGACGAGATGTCTATGATTTGAAATTGATTCAACGGCGGACGGCACCTGACAATATTAAAAACATTTTTCAGTCTGTGGTAGCATTTTGAGGAGGCGAGCCCCTGCTGCCCCGGGGATGTGCCCAGGCCACGGAGCGGGTCACTGCGCGGCATACTGATGAGAGGAGAAATCAGCTGGATGCTGGAGTCGCTGCCAAACCTTCGATACGTGAGAATAAGAAAGAAATGCTGGTCTAATGTGTGAACTCATTATAAACTGCTCTGATAAATATTCATGCAGCCTGTCTGTGCAGCCTGCTGTGGAGGTGGAAGGTGGTGTGTGAGTGTGCGCGCGTGTGTGTGTGTGTGTGCGTGTGTGTGTGTGTGATTATGTGTTTGGACCTGTGTCTGTACATGATGTTCTGAAGCAGCCACTCACCAGCCCCCTCACCAAAGCAGACCAGCCAGGCTTTGCAATCACATGTTCGCTGAGGCTCCGGGACCAATCTATTGGCATAATGGTGTCTATTTCCAGAAAGAGGGGACGTTGGAGCGCCCATCGCTCTCTTCCTCCCAGATTCCCCCTCTTTCTCTTCTTTTCATTTTAACGCTATTTATCTCTTTCTCTCTCTGTTTTATCATTTTGTCCCTTCGAACAATGCCTCCTCTCAATTCTCCCACTTATCTCTCTCTTGCGCTCGCACTCTCTCATCGCCCTCTTCTCATTATGTGGTAAGTGTCAGGTTTGTCGATGGTGTTATTTGCATGAAAACTGGAGGACAAAGGCTACTGGCAATTTTTCACATTTATTGCCTGGTTTGATATTTAGGAGGACAGCAGAAGATGGCACGGAAGGACGATCTCTCCATATCTCTCTGGATGACTTCAAACCATCCATGGTGCGAGTACATTATCTTAACCGCTAAGTCAGGCGTGCTGCAGTGTTCTTCTTTTAATTGAAATGAGAATGTCATGATGAGAGCTTCACGTATCAGAAGCAGCAGCAGCAGAGGGGTTTGAAGAATGGCCTGTTACGTCAAACCCGCGCGCACTTGAGGCTACTTACATGTCTAATTCTTTTGTCAGTGCCAGCTTGTTATTTCATTACAAGAAATGAACACATGAGGAGAAGCTTCACGTGTGCCTTTTAGAGTTTCGCAGGGAGGAAGACTCTTAATAAGACTATTTTTGACAGCTCTATTTCGATGCTCTTGACTTGTTTGGCTCCGCATTGTGTTTTTCTTTGTGTTTCAAGGCTAAACCCTCAGGTGGCACTTTGCCCTGACCCAGAACAAGTGCTGACAGGTGATGAAAGAAAACGTTACCTGGACAACCTCTTTGACCGTGTGGCAGCGAGACGTGGGGGCGGCTGATCACACACACACAACCAAGGGAACAGACTACCCAGGGCCTAAAACTGAAACACTTGTTGTTGCTTTTCAAGTCTGGCATCAAAAAATTGTTTGTGGGGTAATTTCTCTTTTTTTAGTTTGAAAATTTGGCTGTTGTTGAAATGCAAAAAAGCTGAAAGCAGATCGAAGCAAAAATGTCCCTAGACACATTTGGAGTAGAGGACAGAAAATATTTAGTGTAATTCATTTTCCTAAAATGAGTATGTGGACTGTGGGCTATGGATAATTACACATACAGATGTTTGGTATATATGGAATAATTATGGCAGGAGGCAAGCAGCGGGGGGCACAGTCACGGCCTGTGCATAAGGTCTATGATTACGCCTCTGCACACTTTTCCTACTTTATTTAGAAGTCGAGTGTGTGTGTGTAACCGGATGTGCCATGTTGTATCCTCCAGTCTCTTGCAGCTCTTGTACGTGCCTTTACCCTTGGTCTGCAGCAGACATGATGAACCAGCTGAACTTTGCAGTCACTGACAACCTGCTGGGAGAGCCAGTCCATGCTATGTTAAGCCATTTTTGCCTTGGACAAGATGTGTTTGATATTAAAAGTGAAACTCTGTCGGCAGCTGCGTCTGCCCCGGTGAGAGAGTCCTGCTCAAACACTCATCAATACTGTCCACAGGTCTATACTTTATTTTCCAACTCAGTCTGGCAGAAGAACAAAACGCGCTTCAGGCCTCATCTGGAACAAATTATTGATTTAAAATAATTTTGTTTCCTCTTTTTTAATTATGCACATATGCACAGTAGGTAGCCATTTTTTATATCAATTTGAGTGTTTTAATTCCTCAGATTTTACAAGGGTGTAGGGCAGTATGCAGGCATATTCATTTGCTTAAAGGTTAACTTCTGTATTTTTCAACTTGGACCCAGTTTTTGCATTTTTTGTATCTAAGTGACTAATGGGAACAACAATTTTTGAAATTGGTCTGGTATTTAGCGTCAGGGCTGAAACTAGCAGCCGCAAAACAGGCTGCAATGTAATCAGTTGGGGCAATTGCGCAACCTTCAATTTATGTCCACTAACAATGCATGTTTTTGCCACTGACAGGCTCAGACTGTTGTTATAAGTGTCTGACAACAAAAAAGACCCAACAGAAATAAACCTCTTTGTTAAGGAGTAAGACCCCGTCTGTTTAATCAGAAACAGCCCTAAAGTTGCTATCACCAAACCCAGCAGACTTCATTTAAATAATCAGTAATTTTATCATCATTAAACACACTTAATTCAAAGTTGACAGAAACAAAATTAAACTGACAAAAGCCATCTTGGTTTGTCTTTACACTGTTCCAACAATCAGCAACTCTGGTCTGGTTGAATTAACCCTTAATTTACCCAAATAGATTTGAAAATATGGTGGCTCCATACACTCTAAAAATACTGTTTTTTTGGCAATGGCGATTTCAGGTCTGTTTTTCCTAAAACAACAATGATCTTCTCCTTCATTAAGAAGGTCTTTCTCTGTAGGGAACCTATCCACAATGTTGACAGACACTTATAATAACAGTCTGAGCCTGTCAGTGGCAAAAACAAGTACTTTCAGTGGACGTAAATTGACAGCAGATAATTGCCCGGAGTGATTACACAGCAGCCTGTTTTGCTGCTGCCAGTTCATCAGCTTTAATGTACCCAAATGTCAGGCAGTGATGGGGGAGTGGATAAAGTAGAGCTACAATAGTAATTACTATGGAGAGAGCTGCACATGACACACTTCAGATGTGTGATATGTTATTTACATATTATGGGTGGGTTTTTTTGCCATTTTTTTCAGTATGGATGCAGGGTCTGAAATAAAGTCAGTTAATTATGATGAGCTAAAGGGGTAGCACTAGGGACTACTCCCGCTACTACAATATTGTTTTTGCAACTTTGTGGTCAACTTAAATTCTTATTAAGCAGACGTGTATTTAATAAAATGATGCAATTGATTAAATTCATAAATTAGTCATTACGTGAGCATGTAGTAGGCTATCATGTTTTTTTAAAATCACCAGCGAAGATTAATAAAAGGTAATAAAGGTATACTTTTCATTAAATGCAGTGTGAAGGAGGATGCCAAGAGACCAGGAGGCAGGGGGCAGGCAGTGGGTGCATTTATAAAACTATTATTAAATGCATCATAACTCCTAAAAATTACAATAAATTGGTTAGGAATGGACCTAATGTGACAGGCTGAATTGGATCCATACTCTCTGGCCCACAGCCCAATTCTTAACGGTGTGTAGATCTTGTGTCAGATGCAATGTAAGGTACGCCGTTAGACAAATCATGGCGCTTCCTCCAATTATAAGACAGTATGAAGTGTCACTCCTTAATGAATTAATAAAATTATGGAGATCATAAAATTCCAGCTGGCCTTCAGCCAAAGTTCTGTGTGACTGCAGACAAGAAAGAGGGCAAAAATCATGTAAGTGCTAAATCCAAATTAAAAACAGCCCTGGTCAGGGACTGGTACAAGTGTGCTGGAAGTTAAGGGGCAACACTTGATGTCCCATCTCCCCAACACCGTGTTCAATTATCAAGTATCGCACCCAATTGTTTAACCACAATGCAGACCCGCTGCCCAAGCTCCCAGCAGCTGTTCCTGGCAGTGTCCGAGCCTCGGAGCTGCCCAGTGAGCTCCCACAGGACACATCACAGTACAAGGGGAAGAGTAAGGCATCGCCAGAGCCTCGGACTCACTTGGCTAATTTACTGAGCAGACGCAGTCACAATGTGAAGCATTTTCTCATCGTTCACTGAGATGTGGCAGCTGTTGAACGGGTAAAACCGCCTGCAGCTGTTTGATGATGCGCTGGTCCTGCAGCTGAGGATGTCAGACGCAGGGATAATGCATGATCAGCCTGTTCGTCCACACGCTTTCATCAAGCCAGGGGGTCATAGCAGAGTGAAAACAGTTTTGTCTAGTCTCAGGTGGGGTGTGTATGTGAGGTTTTCCAGGTTATGCGTCTTTACAGGCATTCAGGTTTGTTGCAAACCCCTTTCTATCTACCATCAGCTGTTTATTTTTGCATATCAGGTCTCCTATAGACACAAAGACACTTACACACTTCAGATTGACAAATGTGTTTTGACAACACTCAGGGAGATAAGCACTTGGTCTCTAGGATCTCTCCCAGGGACACGTTTCTATTTACACCTACTCCGCCTCGCAGAAGAGACGCTTAATCTTCTCCATGATTTGTGGCTTCAGCTCCAAAATCCCTCTCTCCACTCTGTTCTCTTCCATCCTCACTTCCCTTTCTGTTCTCCTGCTTCCCTTCTGCCTCGTTTTATCTACTTGCCTTCCCTCTCCTCATCTGCCTTGCATCAGCATTAGTGCTTCAGTCCATGTGTCATTGTGAAAGACCTTTACAGGAGTGTTTATACACGTGGAGTTATGCAGCAGACTGCATTGTCTGTTGAAAGGTAAAGCTAGGGATAGGAAGAGCACGGTGCATTGAGTGACCCCCATGCCAATAACCGCGCTGTAATCACTTTAAATGTGTTTTATTGTCAGCTTTTCACAGATTAGAGCCACAATAATCTGTCCTCCTCTATCCATCTCATTCCAAGCTGTTATTTTTGGCACCAGGATTCTGCCTTTTTGGATTAGTAGGTGTGGAAGTGTTTTTTTTTTCTCTTTGTGGGGCTGAGTGTTTATGTGTGTGCACTAGTGAGAAACAACAAGGTTGTGAAGCAAGGTATCTGCACCGCTCCATTGTGGAGGGGGAAAATAATCTCGAGTGGATGTTGTGCTGGATCGCTTTCTTAAAAGAAGATACTGAAATACGGTGAGGCTGCGTGCTCAAAGTCTGCCTCCTCGAGTGGAAATCAACATTTCATGGGTACGCTTGGATACATCAAAACCCAAGCCCTGAAATATGCTTAAGCAAGAACATGGCCTAATCCGCTACTGTACTGTGTCTGCCGTGTCTGCCACTACAATACACACATCACTTACCCTGCAAATGGAAGATGACAATGAGGACAAAGTGTGTACAGGAAAACTAAATTACTTTTATGCAAAGAAGCTTCATTTTTTACACTTTATACAATTTAAGTAAAAATGTTTTAACTCTTCTAATAACTGACCACAGCCTGAACACTTGCTGGGCTATGATAGCTTGTTTGCGATCACGTGACTATTATGATGATGGAGGGCAGAGAGTGATAAATACATATGTCCTCCTGAGACCCTTAACCCTATACTTCATTCGACTTAACTTGACCTGTTGTCCTCATTTCTGGACATTTTTTTGTGCCACCTAGTGCTAGTGAGAGCACAATAAATTAATACATGTAAAAACAAGATGGCAGCCATCTCTGCCAAGTCAGTCTGCAGCCGACCACGACACAAAACTCGACAGGGTAAAAACCTGACCAGATTTTAGGATTGAATTGAAAGCGATTTTTCCCACAGCTTGACCGATTTGCTGGGCGTGGACATGATCATCGTTACAAATTACCTTGTCCTCCAGATCTCCTAAAGTTACTAGCACTAGTAAAGTTACTAAGTAGTATCGTTACCAGTGTTACTATCATTACATGGCAAGCCGATGAAAGCCTACAAAAGTCTGGCTCAAAGGTAGAGCGGGTAGTTCAATAATTGGAAACTTGGTGGTTTGATCCCCGGCTCCCCCAGTCCACAGGTCGAAGTATCCTTGGGCAAGATACTGAACCCCAAACTGCTCCTGATGGCTGTTTCATCAGTGTGTGAGAGCATGTGAATGGTTACTGCGCAGCAGGTGGCACCATGTATGGTCACCAGTGTGAATGGGTGAATGTGACATGTAGTGTAAAAGCACTTTGAGTGGTCAGAAGGCTATAAAGGTGCTATACAAGTGCAGTCCATTTACCATTTATAATTATTCTGTGTGATATAATTTCACTCTCAGAATACTCTAAAATAATAAAATTGTCCCATTATCAGCCAATAATTCATCAGCCTGATAAATATTACATAACATACACAATCATGCTAACTTTAACTACTTTTTCCAACCAATCCTTGAGGTCTGGTAGAACGCTGTTAAAAATCTAGTTCAGGGCTAAAAACACAGCAAAGTTGTCACAGCACATTGCAATCGCATCCAACTTGAGGCATGTTTAATCCAATGCTTAACCTAACTTTTTTTGACATTCCTTGACTCCATTCCTCCACGGAGGTTTTTGATCCACATCTGCAGCTGTTTCTCTGAGGTTTTTTTGTTGTTGTTATTTTACTCCTCCACTTTACCACTTTCAGGACTTAAAAGTGGACTCTGTTTATTCCCAATTTTAATCGATTGGAACAGCTGTAAACAGCGCAAACAAGCAGTAGTGCAGTGCTGGTAGTCTTCGCCTCCAGTTGACTGTCCTCTATCTGGACTGCATACAAATGTGTGACGTTTTAATGCAAAGGAGCTATTGCCTACACACAATTCTGTAAATTCAGTGATAACGTTACATAAAATCCTCCACCCATAATCTCTCACAGCCCCTCTAATTCACACCACCTCTGCAAACACACTGTAGGAGAGCTATCTCCTCCCTCTCCCCTTAGGCAGAATATTGACTGATGACTTTCATTTTCAGCTATCAATTCTGTTGCTAATTTTACACATTTCAATTAATTCCAGGTATTCTTGCACGGGATCGGCTATGATTAGAAGCTGCTGGAGGATGGATTTCACTACACTGCCATTTTCACTGGGAGCCCATAATGCACACACACAGACAGAGGCTGCGCACATCTCCAGCCCCTTTTTTCGGGTGTTGTTTTTTCGCATGATCATCACAATTTTCTTGCAGACGTAAGGATGTCACGGCTGTCTCTCTCGCAGTCTTCTCAGGCTGGCGTGCCGAGCGCCTCTCCGCTGCTGGATGATGATGAGACTCCCCACAGGGATAATGGCATCTACGAGCGTCTCCTCCAACGGATGTCCCCCGGATTTAATCCCACCCAACGCTCAGCCTGAGAGAGGCGCGCGCCCACGGCAGCAGCGCTACATGCAAACACGGACAGACGGGCCAGGTTTGCCAGTTCGACAGGCAGCAGCCAATGAGAAACACAAAGAGACAGTTAGTCAGACTGGCCAGCTCACCGGCAGGAATAGAAGCAGACAGGAACAAACACACTGCCACAGGTGAACACCTAAGCATAGTGGGTGGCACCAGAGTAAAACTGGTCTCCACAAAGCTATGACAGCTTTTCTAATCCGAGAACAGTATGACAAGATGTCTGCTGCAGACATACTACTGATAAAAATGCCTTGGTGTTGCCAGACTGTATGTCCCTCTTTGAGCCGATAATACACCAACCCCTGGATAAAAGCTGCTTTTTAAAGCATCTGTTAAAGAAGCTCTTTTTCTCTCGCTCTTGTCCACAACAAGGTCAGCGCAAGTGGTCAGCTGCACAATGACAACCTTGCAGCTGGTAGAAATTCAATGTCTTGCTCAAGGACAGCTCCACAGGTCAGACACTCAGTAAGGGACTTCTTTAAGGACCTGCATCGTAGTTCCCACTGTGCCAGCCTTCTGCCACCTCACGTGACTTTAGGATGCTGGTCTGTGGTGAAACATAGTTTTTTTTCTTTTAGCCTTTAACCAGGTCTGTCCCATTGAGATCAAAAATCTCTTTAACAAGGAAAACCTGGACAAGACCAGCAGCAACCCTGACTTTTAACAAATAACAAAAAAGCACATAGATTTAAGTACCATCACAATAATCAGATAAAACACTTGCACAGCGACAGCCTGGCCTCAAAATACTTCACCGTAGTTTTAAATTCATTCAGGGTCAGACTTGTCTTGAAGCTTGAGATCAATCTGCAGATTGTTGCAGAACCTAAAGCTTTCTTTCCCAGTTCAGATGTGACTTTGAGGCACAACAAAACCAAAAAAGTCCTGTAAACAGAGATCGCAATTTCCATTTTTTGAAATTTAAAAGAGAAGATAAGTAGGTAGGAATTTGACCAAGAATATCTTTATAAATAAAAACATACCAGTGACTGAGGCAGCGTGTACAAGAAGCAGACCAATTGACTTTTGAATATAAAACAACTGGTGAGTAAAGGATCCACTGTCAGAGCCCCATGATACACACTAACCAGCATGTGGAGACATCAACACTAGCGTTGCAAAAGTATGAGATTTTCATGGTATGATAGCAGTCTCAGAAAATATTGGAGTGTCACAACATCACTGTATTACAGAATTATCAGTTACAATGAAAATTCAAGGAATAAAAACAGAGGGTTTCTTTTACTAAAACAAAATTTCTATTACGATAAACTTGACATCGTTTATTTTTATGAAAGTGTGTATAAAAAAGTCTACCTTTTAAAAATAACTGAATAAAGGTGAGGTTGTCAATCCAGTCATGTTTTTTTTTCATCTGTAAAGATGATTGGCTGAGGAGTGCTACTTCATATGTGCAGGTTTTAAAAAAAAAACAGGTGCTCTTTGGATTCAAGGACAAATCAGACCAAACGAGGGGGAGAGGTTAGACGTTTACTTTGCTTTGTGATCAATAAGTCATAACCATCAAAATACCAAAGCACACTGCTTTGCTGAAATTAAACAGTTCTGAAAAAATGCGCTCAGTGCCTCCACGTTTCAACTCAACGTCTTCATCAAGGCATTTTTTCAATACCGTAGGAAAGCAAATGTACACAGCATGATAACTGTCAATTTTCATACCTTGAAACCGGTATATCGCTGCAGCCCTAATTAACACATGGTAATCAATGACAGGTAAAAAGGTGGACTCCACCAATGTCCGTTAGATGCAAAAAGAAAAGCAAGACTTGTTTCTAAAGTAAAAACCAAGTAGCTTTTTTTGTAAAATACTGGCTATGTGCCTTAAAAGACAAGTGGTCATCAATCTAAAATCCTAGGTATTTATTTGTTGAACATTTCTGCTGATGAAAAAACAAAAACATACATTTTGTTTTTTCTGCATTTTGAACAAGTTGCAGTTGCCATGGCTGCTCTTATATTCTATTAAGTGCATACCGAAGATACTCAGGGTACACAACAATACAGATCGTCGGTACAAATAAACTAAAAGTGAGACAGAGTGATGATGGTGTGAAAAAACAGGCAGAGACAGTCTGAAACACAGCAGATATACAGCCACAATAAATGTCCAAGTGTGCCTGCAAGATGCTCTGAGATTCTTTGAGATTGAATTTTTACACAGTTAACACTGAAAAATCTTGCAATATCATGGATAGCAGATAAAATCATCAGAATATCTGCATGTAAAATGCAGTCATATAAATACAACCCTGCACTTGAACTAACTTTTCAAACAGTTCACTGATGCACCAACTGCAAACAGTTTCCTTATAAATATTCATGCATGCATATATAACCAAATGGTGGCACTGACTACAGGGAGCATGTGTAAAAGATGATCTGACTCCAGCTCAGGTCAGGAGACCTCCAGAGCCTCGCTGCGCCTGTCGCCATGACTACCCGGAGGACTCCATTTGCAGCGCCACACTCAGCTGAGGGAATCGCTCCAGTACCTTCAATTAGCAGCCCATTATCATTCATGAGTTTGTTTGTGCAAAGCTGTAAGATTGAATTCCAGTTAGTCCTTCCTCCCTGCTCTCGCCCTGCTGATATAATGTAAAGGGAAGCAGAGGCGGCAGCACGACAGCGGCAGCCCCGTGCGCCGTTCCAGCTCCACTGCCGCGCTCCGTCGGGCTAATTTGGGCTCCGCTGAGGCCTGGCTCATTCCCGTATCTCCCTAGGACGGTGTCAGTTGTTCTTGCAGAACACGCAAAGGTCATAAATTAGCAATAAGGCCCCTTGAAGGAGACATGCTGTTAAGCTTCAACCTGGAGCTACTCCTAAGAGGAGCTTTTAAGACTCTGTTTTGCATATAAATATATTCATAGATTTGGGGTTTATTTATTTCATTTGACAGTATAGCGCTGCCGTTGTCGCTGCCCTTCGACAGTGAAGCTGAGCTCTCCTGCCCAAGCTGCTCTTCTTGTAGTCTTCATGAATAACATAAAAACAGGAGCCACGCTCATTGTTTATCTCGGATGAATTCAATATGACCAGTGGACAAAAGCTTCCTCGTGCTACTACTGAATACCGACTGCTCTCTCTTCTCTGCTTTGATAAGATCATCCAACCCAACAACAGCATCTTTCGCATGTTGTGATATAATTAAAGGAGCAGTAGTGTGTGGTAAACAGGGCCCACTGGCCTACTAGCTTTGGTGGTGTGTTTCTGTCCTGCTGGCTGTTTTGTGTGATATAATGGTGTTGACCCCAGTGGCGCCAGACCCTCCATATTGAGTTATTAAATTTATGCAACCGCTAAGCTCCTCAACTATTTCACAATGATGTCAGCCTTCAGTCGCTGTGCATGGCCAAGGCCTGCTGTGGACATTCTCAATTTCGGGTGGAAAATTGAGCAGCAAGCAACAAGAGAGAGAGGAGGAGGAGGTGGGGCGGGGGGCAGACAGAGCGAGACAGAAAGAGACAGAGAGAGGAAGAGTCAGAGGGGGAGAAGAAGTGAGCCCTGTATATTTTATTCAGTGGCAGCAGAGCACAATTCATAATCAGGGCCGACTGATTCACAGTTTTAATTAAAAAGTAGCCTTATAGCGCCGGTGGTAACATCTTGATTTATGAAGACCCGACCACAGGCTCCCATCCACCAGAGAGAGTGAGTCCGCCGTGGAGGAGGAGGCGCAGAGGGGATGCTAACACTCATGAGGAGGGGAAGTGTCTCGTTTCTCACAGCAAGGTGGTTGGCACTGTGGGCATATAACTCAGTGCGAGTGTGTCGGAGTGTGTGTGCGTGACAAGCATATGTGCAGGTCTGTCTGCGCTCGAGCCCGACCGATATATATCGTCATGGCCGATGTTGTAGGTTGATTTCAGTGTGAGGGTATAGTTTGACTAAAAAGTGAGAAAAAATTGCAGTACAGAAACGCCCAATCCACCTGGTCTGACTCCCGTGTTGTCAAATATCGACGCTTGGTCAGTAGCCCTTAGCATCAGACACCGAGGCACCACCGAGGCACTCGTCGTAGTATAAAGAGCGAGAAAGTCTGCATAAGGCAGGTAGATCGGTCAAAGAAATTCTGGACTTACAATAGGTGTGTTTAAATGGACCCTCATACTCCACAAATAATCAAAATAAAAGCCCAATCAGAATAAAAATGCCTCACGTAACCACCTCAATCAGAAGAGACTGGCCCGATCACAAGGAAATTTCAGTTGGGTTGAGAACAGTGGGCGTGCATAGTGTCCTCTGGCTCCCTCAGTCAGATCTACGCCGCATTCCTTCACAACTCCACCCTCTCGTCCAAAAATGTGCATGTCTGGTTGCAAAAATCAAAGATGGCGACAGCCAAAATGCCAAAATCGAGGCTTCAGAACAGCAGTCCACAAAGCAGTGGGGGACGTCACAGTGGAGCGTCCATTATTTTTACAGTCCATGGTTTGATAATCCAGTCAATAACCATGTAAACACTTAATCTAATAATTTCTCTGTTTGGAATAAATATATTCTTTCCGCGCATGTTTGCTCAACGTGGGGGTAACATTAGGTGATATATGGGGCAGGGTGTAAACTACAGGGGAGCCAGGGGGAGCTTAGCTCTTCTTAATTAAACATGAGCTCCCCTGAAAATATGTTTCATGAAATATTGAAATATTGGGGGTCTCTTTAAGTCTTGACAATATAGAGGCGTGGCAGCACAATATCAGAAAATTCAAAAAATATTTAGCGACGTTAAAGTGCTGTATTTCCGTCCAATAAAGGAAAATTGTAATAAATAAAAAATATTAGTATCTGTGTAAAATACTGTTTATTGCCAGCAAAGAAGCGATTACGAAGAACAGGTAAAAATCTGAGCCTCCAAGCCTTAAACAATGGATGGACATCATCAAGAAGACCTTTATAATGGAAAAGATGAGTTTTTCCCTGAGGTCTAAAAAAGAAATATTCCCCAGACAATGGGAGAAGTGGATTGTCTTTATTTCAGAAGACATGGACGCAGCTTCACCGTGAATGTCTGGACAATAGGAGGACATTTAACACACGGACTTATGAATACTTAACTGGTGTGCCCCCACACAGTGTTCTATGTGGTGTTTATTTTTTGTCTAAACATTTTAAAATACTTGAAATATAGTTAAAAATAAAAATATATATATTTTGTACTATGCTAGTGCTACATTCTTTTGTGAGTTCCCTCTATATAACAATCGTCTCTTGCTACCAGTAGCAGTAGCCTGCATATGAGACATTTAAGTCAGTGGTTCCCAACTGCTGGGTCGTGGTCCAAAAGTGGGTTGCGAGTCCATTGTGAGTGGACCGTAAGTGACTCTCAAATGTGTCAGTTTTGTAGAAACACACTTTATGTATAAGTACAGTGAATTTCCAGCACAGAGATTTGATTATGAAATGCCATTTCCTGCTGTAAAGTGTGTGACTAATGGACAGCTACTTGACAAAGACAGCAAACTAGCTTGACGACATGTCCACATGCAAGTATGATGGCAAATGTATTAAACTGTGTGGACCTTGAACTAATGATTAAGGAGAAATCTGTACTCCGTGGCTGGACCAGTTGGGAACCACGAGTTCAGGTAACATCAGTAAATTGTAACGTTTACCTAGTCTGCATGTGAGGTGTATAAGGGTGCATCTATAATTTGTAGCTACAGAAAATAATATCTGTTACGCTTATGTTACTCTCTACTAAATTGTTTTAACAGGTGGAACCGCTTCTTTTTCTTTCATACATTATGTAATGGATGAATTGAATTTTCTCAGTAAGGCTGGAAAAAAATCTGTTGTATTTCCAGCAGATTAGATGCTTCACAGTGGGTGGTATTCTGATTAACATCTTATCAGATTAGTTCGTTTAGCGTCTGTGTAAACATTTAAATTGGAATATCTAATCAAACAGACGTCAATCAGGTTGAAGAAATACTGTCCATGTATGCGCAGCAGGTGAAATTTCAATATTCCAGATAACAATATACTTTAATTCCAGGCTTGTAGGGTGTTTAGTCCCAGTATTTCCCTCACTACGACACTCCTGCTCTCACATATCAGTATCAAAAATCCCGTATTGGTCCAGCCTGCGTTTACGTGAGCAGCTACACTTCATGATGCATGCCTCTGACCTGGTGCACTGAAAATAAAATCATATAGCACAGGGGAATATCAGTGAAAAAAAAGATGATAGATAGGTGGCGGTATAGATATTGGCTCTAGAATAAAAAGGCCTTTGGAAAATGGCCAGCGCTGCAAATTTAACCATGGCTGATGGAATTTGCTTTGGTTTGACAGTAATGTTAAGTTTATGTCAGCCCCTTCATTTAAATCACCACCATAACAGAATCCCTTGATACAGAGAGATTTTAATTAAAAAACTGCGTGAGAGAAAAAGAGAAAGAGAGGGAAAAAGAGGAGAGAAAGACAGAGAGAGGGTGCATTAGATGAGAAAGATGATGCAGAGAGTGAAATAGTGGAGAACAGGGAAAAGAAACAGAAAAAGAGTGATTACAGGAGTGAGATAAGTGGAAAGTAAGAGCTCATTCTGCATCGAAGTGAAAACAGAAAGGCACAGTGTGTCTCTACTTTCCTCATGCCTGCGTTTATTTTCAATGGCTCACTGCAGTGTTCTAGGACTTCGCTCTGTGTGTGTTTTTGCGTGTGCATCTGTGCATGTGTTTTCGCTTCCTTCTGTGCTCTCCCGTTCTTCGTCACTCTCGATGATTGATTTTTTAAGGTCTGGCTCACTCGCAATCACGACAGAAACCACAGTGAGAGTACATACACACTCAAATACACGCACACATGCACTGACATGCGCACTGACCCACCTCGTACTCTCGCACACGGGAGAAGGCTGCATCAATTTGAATGATGCATGCACATACTATGAAATAATCCATTTACGTATAAGGCGCACAAGGCCTCAGTGTTAAGTAATGAACATGCAGACACTGTCTCTCGACATTAACCATTCAAGCATATCCATACCGCCTCTTCAATTACACAACTGATTTATCACAAAAGACACACACTTAGAGAAAGACGCAGCCAAACAGGGCCGGAAGAGCGAGGACGTGACAATCATGTCGATATATGATTAGATAGAATCTTCCTTAACGTATTTATTTATAATTTTAAAAGTGGCTCCTTCCGCTGCAAAGTTATAAGAATAAAAAAAGGCTCCCATAGTCTAGGATTGCTCCAAATAGTTTGAAGCTTCATTCATAGCGCAGACATTCAAATTCTAAATAAACATTCAAATGCTGTGCAGCTTTTTTATTTTTATATTTATTTTTCATTTTCTTTATCCTATATTTAACCAGGAAGTCCCATTGAGATTAAAACTCTCTTTTATAAGAGACCTGACCGAGGTAGCAGCCAATCAAAACACACTTAAAAGGCAACCAATACAATATATAATACATAAATCCACAATAAAACAACAACTGTTCAAACATAGTGGTCTCTCGAGAAAAACAAGCACATGTCTCTGTCACCACATTCTTTATGATCCCCTTTTGCATGTCTATTCTGCACAGCTGCAGACAGGGCAGAGGGAAACCCACAATGGAACATAGACTCCTCTTACTCACAGGAGGTCCCACACCAAACACTTTCTGAACCAGTACATAACCCGTATGGACATGTAACTAAACCCTAGGTCTGTTTCGGATTTCCACCGCAGACAGTATTCTAAATGTAAGCAGGGTTGTTGCTGGATAGTAATAGCAGTGTCACTGCACTCCTCTTTCCTGAAAAACTGAGAAACATCTGCACCTCGCCGATCGTCCATGGAACAGGGTTGCAGGCTGGAGTGTTAAGAGTCTCTGCTGCAGTTGATGGGATATTTAAAATGACCAGGTTTATGCACCGAGATCAGTTACAATTCTCTCTTGACCAATCAAGCAGTGTCAGAAGATGTGCTCTTTTTACCACCTTTTCTTAAAAAAAAACCTAAAAAATCAATCAGTCTTCGCATCAAGCACTTTGATTGGCTGTCAAACACTTCAGGAAACAGTGATGTCACCGCTAAAATAAGACAGCAAATTAAATGGTAAATGGACCTGCATTTGTATAGCGCCTTTCTAGTCATCTGACCACTCAAAGCACTTTTTACACAAGTCACATTCACCCATTTACACACACATTCATACACTAGTGGCCGAGGCTACCATACAAGGTGCCACTTTGTAACACACTCACACACCGATGGAAGCATCATTGGGAGCAATTTGGGGTTCAGTATCTTGCCAGGGATCGAACTGCTGATCTTCTGATTGGTGGACGACCTGCTCTACCTGTAAGCCACAGCCGCGCCCAAATTACCCTCTCTCTATTGCAGCTACACAGATAAATAAAATTGACAGTAAAAACAGAATCAAACTATGAATCTGATTTTTGCCGTCGAACCCCCTGCTGTTGGAAATTATTTGGATTCTTCAGTCTAGCTCCACCTTATAATATCAGGTTAGTATGCTAGGTAGCCAAACAGAGGGGTGTCGAAAACATGGTACAGAATGGAACGGTTTTATTAGTACCATTCACAACTTTTGACTATGGAAACACAAAAATAACCATTCTAATGTGAAACGAACTGAACTAAACTGATCCAGAGTGCTTGGTGATAATGAGGCTTTATCGACAAAGGCTCAAGTTAGGTAGTAGGTTAGGTAGCCACAGTTTCCTCCTGGTTGATGGTGATAATGCAAAACAGCGCTTATGTTACCTGCTGTCCCTGTTGGCTAGTTAGCACCCATGCTAAAAACAAGCTGGGTTACACTAGCAGCAGATCCACTTGCAGCAGGCAAACCTGACTGGGCCGGTCTAGCAGCAATGTCACAGCACCATAGATTACATTTATTCATTTAAGAAAGTGGATTTTAAAAACAAGACTAAGTTGTTTAATTCCATGAATCACTTAATTTATTTAAGGATTTTTCCACTTTTTAGGGTGATGACATCTAAAACGTTGCCACAGACATTTAAAACTTCATTCGAAAACCTCAATAGAAGCTTCAAATGTAACTAAAATGACATGTGGTACAGCCCTACCATGGTCATTATCCACACCACATCGTCAGCAGTGTGTGGAGCTGCAATAATTAACTAACTGATCAATTAGGCAACTGAAAGAAAATCAATCGCCAATTAATTGTTTCAGTCATTTTTCAAGAAAACACTTGCTGGTTGCAGCTTCTTCAGTGAGAGAATTTTCTGCTTTTGTTCAGGAAGAGTCTTTGGCTTTTGTATATTTTGGTTGGACAAACGACGCAATTTGAAGACGTCATTTTGGGCTTTGGGAAATTGTGATGAGCATTTTTCACATTTTCTTGGCAATTCATAGATCATACATCCTATGATTAAACGATTAATTGTGAAAATAATCAGGAGATCATTAAAAAATGCCCTGAGCAGTCTGTAGTTAACATGTTAACATGATGCATAGTGTACAGAACATCACTGATGACAAAGCTATTGAGCAAAACGTCATCTTAAAGCCTTCCCTCCTCTCCACACACACACATGCACGTGCTGCTTATCACATGTTGTCTTTCCCTTTTCTCACTCTTTCTCTATTACAGTACGCACACACACACACACACACACACAGACTGGAGAACACAGTACGTAGATGAGGGTTCACGCCGCACTGTGCAACCGAGGAGACAGTATCTTATGTCACCCTGAGGGTTTCCTTGCTTCATAATAGATATCAGACACTTGGGCAGCAGTTACAGATAATGTCAGGGGGCAATTTTGTCGTGACAGATAATATAATTCCAGTGGACTTAAAATGAAATATATTATCATCCTGGTGTCGAAACAGAGCTCGCCCTTTACCAGCAGAAAAGGGCTTTTTACCAAATATGAACATTGAATCAAATATGAGACTTTACAGCTGCTATTAATAAGTGGCACACGTACACATACATGATTTATGCTACCTGCAAAGAGGTGATTCACTGCTGAGAATTTAACACCTTAAAATGCACATGACACTAAAAATAAGTTAGATTTACATACAGTGAGAACGTGGAGGTGGTTGTTTAGCCTATTTTTAGCCACATGTATCTGTTGCCTCAAGTGTTTGCCTAATGTATCTTCCTCCATACATAGTTTTAAGATGGGACCTGCCAATCATCACCCCCGTAACTGCAACCACTATCCACATCATGATCCAAACTGTGCCACATAACACTAGCTGTACAGCTAAGATAAATCCCTTGAAGGATTTATAGATACAATTACAACGTGTGAGAGCCTTACGAGCCCAAACAGCTTGAATCTTCCGCTGAGTGCTCAGTTCTGAGAATTAATATGGACTGTAGATGTCCTATAGACCCACTAGGCTGGGACATTTTAAGGCTGATTGCCTCTCTACCCTCCGCTGACTCTTATTATACCGTTAGCTATATGTTTAATGGTGCATCTCGGTGACCCGGCAGGCCAACGTGCATATTATGTATTTGCAGCATTTTACAGGTCTCTCTTAGGTCTGCTGTGTTTGTTGTTTCTGTGTAATGAGGAAATAAAATCGGTATGTTTTTTTGTGTGGACTCGGTTTAAAAGAGCCGTAAAGCACTTCCTGGTTTGGTCAAATCAATTTGGCTTCAAGACTGTGGGGAGCAGAGGAGAACAAGAGGTTGGTGAATGTTTTCTCAGGTTAGGTTTTTAAAATATTGTCAACTTCGAGTCATTCATATAATAAATATAAATGCCATGTTGTTTAGACCATGCTGGTCTAACGCATAGACTGTACACAAAGATGGATGACATGACAGCTCCCCAAAAGTGAAGCCAAAACATTTCAATCACCCCCTGGTGGCTGCAGTATAGGTCATAAACCCCTCCTATATGTTAGCGGATGGGACATGGGCCAAACTAAAGAATCAAAGTACACATCGCATACATTTTTCTCCTGGGTGCCTCCTGTTGGAGATGTTCTGGGAATGTCCAACTGGTAGGAGGCCCTGGTGCAGACCCAGAACACGCTGGAGTGATTACATATCTAATCCGACCTGGAAACGCCTTGGGGTCCCCCATGAGGAGCTGGAAAGTGTTGCTGGGGAGAGTGACGTCTAAGGTGCTTTGCTTGGCCTGGTGCCCCCGCAACAGGGCCCCAGATAAACAGATGGATGGATGAATAGATGGATGGTTTCTGTCATGTTAGGTAGTTCTTATTACACTGATGTGTCCAAGTGTTTGTTTTTCTGATAAGTTTGGTTCTATCTATTAATATGATGTTAAAAAAGGGGGACTGTGGTCATAATTGCAGCTGTGTATGCTAATCAGTATGCTCGCTATCAATGGCACTGCTTGCGACTGGTCAGACAGGTGGAGATGCATTGTCTATCTTCATGTCTATGGTCTAACATTTAAAAGAGTGTTGAAGACCACATTTACTTTGCTTTGTTGGGGATTCTTGATTTGCGATTAGAGTAGCCTAGATTTTTATGGCATGAAATCAAATGTTATTCTATGTACTCTACTTTGGCATAGTTCAACAAAAAATAGGTTTGGATCAGGAATGCTGTTTACACCAAATTCCTAAACTACCTATTTTATGTACCTTGCTAACATCAGACCAGTTTTGCCACGTTTCAGATTGATGAAGACAGTAGGACAATAACATACAAAACAGAATGTAAGCTCTACAGGATGATTTTTTTCCCTTGGCAAGTGTTAAGGTTTTTAAAAATGATGTGCAGATTTTTACATATTCTATTATCTACAACGGCTTAAAAACAGTGCACGTAGCTGCTATAAATGGGAAGTGGGATCTCCATAGGTTTGGGCTGAGCATTGAATGGTTATGTCTGGCTCCACCCCTGTTGGCGGGCCTAGTAAGTCATTGATCAACAAGTATTCAATAAGAGAATTTGAGAAAGTACTCACCTCCAATCTCTCTCTCTCACACACACACACACACACACACATCCTTAATGAGGGTGCCATCAGGGTCTGGCTGTGTGAGCGTGTTCTAATTGTCTTATCTTTCGAGGTGGCACATTCTTGGGCTGAGGCTTAATTTAACACCCAGTCCTCTTTAAAGTGCTGGCATTATTTACACCCCGCCCCATCACACACATACACACACAGTCACGT
>JAPZEB010000009.1:22719799-22730759 GCA_029783705.1 Chaetodon striatus
TGTGAATATATATATACATAAACAACAGTGAAATGCTACAATACACACACTATATATAGACACAGACACAAACACACATAAATATATCTAGGGCTGAAACTTTAACTTATTTTCGTGACTGATTAATCTGTATTTTTTATTAAGAATCCATTATTTGTTTATTTCAGGGGTTTTCAAACTGGCAGAGTTGAAGGGGAGGTGTGGAGGGAGAGACGTGAGTCAAACATACTGCGTGAGATGAAAGAGTAGGATGGAAACAGTTTGGCCCGCAATTTGCATTAAAAAAAAAAATCTGCTCTTCTTGGAATCATTACTCATATAAATCTGAACATCCAAACACGAAACACATATTTTAGATTCAGTGTGACCAGCACTTTCCGGGATGCCATTATGTCAATCCATAATAATCAACACATTCTCACTTGCAACTCATCAAATACCAACGCTTGGTCAGTGGCCCTGCACGTCAAACTATGACGCTCTGGGTGACCCTCAGTTTTGGATGTTCAAGGATGACGTACCAATTTATGCTCCATACACGCATAGTCTTTTCCAGAATAACCTTAGAACATAGGTAAAAAAAAATGTTGCTTTAAGGTTTAGGCAACAAAAGCACATGTCTTGGTTCAGAAAAAAAGCATCATGGTTTACTAAATTAATGGAACATCATGTAACATATGTCACATATGTCACAGAACATATATCCCCAGGGTAGTATGCTACACATCCTGGCACACTATGGTGTTATTACAATAACTCGACTGACTTTTGGTTTGACACAAGACTCAAACAGCGGTGTCCCAGGTCAAAGTCCAGAGTTTGTTTGACCCATCCATCTCCAGTGCCGACTTCTATATGTGGACTTTCTTGCTCTTTAGGGTCTTTTCACATATAGTCCTATTTAAACAAAGCAACAGTTCTTTTTGTGTTCACATTGTTGGTTCATTTCTTTGATGTGTCCTACAGTGCAGTTATGCCGCCCCTCGCTTTCAGATTAATTTAAAATTGGAGGAAAACCTGAGTGTTTCTGTGCTGTAGACTGTTGCTGTTTGATGTATTCTGCAATCCACAACTGGAGACGTGCAGTATCTTCCGTGGACCGAACTACTCCTGGTCCTGCGTCCTTGCAAGCATTACAGCTTGCAGTTTCGTCTGTTTTTTCAGCCATCTCAACGCAGTAGCATGTGATCTAAAGGGCTAAATACAACAGCAAAGAGCAAAGCAAACCTGGAGCACTTTGTGTTTACAGTGCACAGGTTAGGCGAACTGCACCGCAGACTTGAAGCGAATCGTTCTAGTATTGTTTGCTTCAGAGGGGTCTGAGTTCTCTTTTAGAGGGCTGAAAAGGTGTGCGAAAACACCCTTATACTACAGCAGTTGCTCGGAGCGTCACAAAATGCCACCACCCGGGGCATCTCATACTGCCACTAAAGGATGCCTCTGTGTGTCGCTATGTGAGGCAGAGGGCCACTGACCCGGCATTTGACGAGTTGAGTGAGACCAGGTTATAAAAACTATAATAAAACATCCATAAGCCCAAAATCATAGAAAAAGGAGGCTCCTTAAGTTCTCTTCAGTCTTAAAGTAAACTACATCCATAGGTACATTGCAAACAGGAAGTAATTCAAACAAGAACTAATTCAGCATACTTTTCATGCTGCCAATTTGCCAAAAATGTAGACGAGTATAGGCAAAAAAAGGGTTGAGGATGAGGATGAGGGAATGAGAGGTGGCGGTGAGGGTGGGGACAGTTGTCTTGATTTTGAACCCCTAGTTCTGTCAACAAAAAGTAGAAAACATTTAAACATGGCCATCACAAGGTGACGTCTTGAAATCGTTTGTCGATCAAATGAGGGGGGAAAAAAGCAGCAAAGCATCGGATCTGAACAGCTGGAACCATTATATGTTGACATCTTTCAACAGTAAATGACTTTAACAATCAACTGATTTTGAAAAATGGTTGTCGATTAAATGCCTGTTGATCGACTTATGGTTCCAGCTTTAGATCTACCCAACAACTGGAGCACAAACACTGACAGCACCTGAAGCCTCCTCACAGCAGCATCTGAGGTGGTGCCAGAAAATAACAGATGCCACCAAAGCAAATGTTGGAAGTGCAGCGCTCAGCTAATGACTGGATCTGCAGGCCGTTTTCCAGGTGACTTATGTTACTGCTCCGCTGCTGTGAGACTAGGATGAGTGAAGCTGTATTGATCTGCTGTTTTGCAACCCAATCGATGCCACCGCACAGATCTTAGCTGTGTTTTCAGGTCAAGCTACAACACGTGATCTCACGGACCAAATTCAATTAATATTAAATGATGGCATTACTCTGAGATAAATAACCCGCCTGAGACTTACACTCACCTCGCTGCTGTACCTTACAAGTTTATTCAATTACAAGATAATTGAACATCAGTGAAGCCTAGGTGTAACAATGTGATTGGAATTCATTACAAAGAGAAACGTGACGGGGCGAGTTTGCCGTGCCTGAAAAGTTTCTTTGAATAGACTGAGTTATTGAATAAATGAGATATGCCCACACACCGTGGTGTCATTTTTGCATATGGTGACAAAACAGAATAGACAGCAGCACAGGAACATCACAAGTCATTGTCTTCCTGAGAAAACCCACAGCTGCACTCTTCCTATCCTCTCCCCAGAAACAACTACCAAAAAACACTTCCTCTCTTGTCTTCCTCTCCTTGTTTATTTCCTCCTGTCCTTTTCTTCATCAAAAGCCTCCTAACTCTCCGGCTCTTGAATTTGCTCTAATTTAGAAATACACAGTCGAAGGAAGAAAAAAAAAAAACGTCCTCTTTCCACACCCTTTCCATGAACAAAAGGCATGAAAAGAAGAATGATGTCAGTTATAAATATTCTCCCAAAATAAGCACATAAACATACTGGCCTATTCAGCAGAAGAGTGCAACACCAGACTTACAAAAAAACACTATAGGAGGAAGACAGATATACCCAGGAGGTGCTCATTTATCTCACTGTTACGCTCCGATACAGAAATCTGCCGTTAATTACATTCTGTAGGGTAGGAGAAAGGTGATCCGAAAATATTTCATACTTTATTTCACACATCAAAGATTGTAGCCTCGATACAGTATGTTTCGGTGCACTGGATGTGAGTGATGACATGGGCTCCCAGAGTCTAAATAAAAGTCTGCTGTTAATTGGATTTGACTGAAAAATGAGCCAAGCTGCACTTAATTAATGGCACTGAGTGGTGGGGACATAATGAGGGGCCAAAATCCCATTTAGGCTAGGTACACAAGGATTAGAGATAAAGCTTTTAAAAAACTCATGAGGCATTATTATTCTAATATGTGCTCATTTTAACCATTATTCCACCCAGTGCGTTTTCTTAACAGTTTATGTAAGCGCAGGAAGTGTGCTGGACTTGAATAATAGGCCACACAGACTGATAATCTGTAATTGTAAGTATGAATTCTTCTCAAAGAAGGTGGGCCGGCACTGTTAATGAGATTCACCACTGTAGTTAATTCATCTATATGGTAATGGTTTATGACGTCAGGCAATAGTAGGCAATGTGCAGCGTCAGCGTTTGCCGAGGCAGCCGTGTGACTTTCAGCTAACGACGGAAGGCCGAGGCACTTCATTACGAAGCTGCACTGTCGCTCTGCTGCTGGCTGAGGCGGCAGCTTAAAGTAATAGGAGTGACTGTGTAATGGCAGCATTTGTAGTGTGCTCACACACAGTCCATCGCCCCCACATACCACAACAACCAGTGCCTCCCTTCAAAAAAGAAACAGGTAGAAATTTAGTTTCTCAACCTTGCTACTCTGCACGGAGGCTCAGCCTCTTAAACGTCACGGCTGATTAATAGAGCACGGGAAGAAAAGAGAGGAGGGGAGGGAGCAAGGTGATAGAACTTAAGAGCAATTAAAAGAAAAAAAAAGCTTAGCACCGAGGATTGAGGAGATGAATGTATGTGAAAACGATGGAATGTGCTGATATGATAATGGCCTTTCATGGGCCCTCATGGCAAATAAATTTGCTCTGTGTAACTTGGTCCTGGGACGGAGAGAGAATTACGTGTTCTTTTATCTTATCACACACATGCTGTCTCCCTCCCTCCTTCATACGGGGCGTGAACAGAAACACGTCTAAATGGTCACACGCCCCTGACACAAAATCTCAGTCAACAAATCCCTTAATTGCCTGATCAATGCCTGTAGAGCCATGCAAATTAAGCCGATAGTCGATAGGGGCTGGGTCGGGGTTGAACGTCCACGCGCTGACGCATGCCACTGATCAAAGTGCACACTGTGCTAAAAACCCAGGATTAAACCATTCATCTGTAGGCTCCACCTTGAACCATTATCCTGACCCTCAAGCAAACCTGGCGTGAGATACAAAGCAAAAAAGGCCTTTAGAAGTTTCAGACCATCCATCACTGAGCTGCAGGAAAGGCGCACGCTTAGGGAAGCTGCAGACGCACAAACACAAACACACACACACACAGGTGAGATAAGACGGGGTGTTTCAGCGGTTCCCTTCAGGGACAAGGCGAGAAAACTAAGAACAGCTCGAGTTGTAGAGATGCCTCATGCATCAATATTGTCTTACCTTGTGTTTTGCCAGCCAAAGTCTCATCCCGGCGTCTCAGAAGTAGCATGATGGTGCGGCCTGGGACTCCTCTCTCCCTCTCATAGCCTCAGACTGAGGGAGGCTGAACTACAATCAAAACAAGAGACAAGACAACATGATTATTGATTGTGAGCAGCCATTGTTTCTTAGAGAGACAGTTCACCCCAAAATCTAAAATACATTTTTTTCCTTTTACCTGTAGTGCTGTTTATCGATGTAGACTGTTTTGGTGTGAGTTGCAGAGTGTTGGAGACATGTGTATATGTATGTATATGATGGAGAGATGTGCTAAAAGCGCCAAAACATATATTTGAAAAACTTTCTAGAAATCCCAACCCGGTTACTCAAGATAATCCACAGACCTTGCTATGAGCAGTTTCATGTAGGAACTATTTTCTTGTGCTGCTTCTACTGCTGCAGAAGTGTGAGCTTCACGCCTGGGACAAAGTCAGACACACAGTGACAGGGCTAACTGTTAGCATCACACAGCTAACCTTACAGTTATTACCGGGTTTAACAACAGAGGCGTGCTGTGTCAGTGTTGGTATGAGTTTGCTGAGACTATTTAATGGCTGCTATGTTAGCTCGTGCTAAGCAGAGAGAGCAGGAGGAAACTGGCTCATGGGGACGGTCCTTTAGCACTGCGTTTAATTTGGGGCAATCAGCTGTTGCTGGCCCTCCAACAGCATAATCACAAATAGATTCTAATTCTGTGGGAAACACCAAATGTTCATAATAACAAGCTCCAAATCCAAGACAGCATCACAGCTGTTTTTGCCAATAATTTCTGTGCAATACAACCCTATAAACCAGTGGTTCCCAACTGGTGGGTCGTGGTCCAAAAGAGTCAACCACAAGTGACTCGCGAACATGTTAAGTTTGTAAAAAACACACTTTCTTATGAAGTATAGTGAGTTTCTGGCACAAGCTTGTATTTCGAAATACCGTTTCCTGCTGTAGAGTGAGTGACTAACAGACAGCTACTTAACAGAGACAGCAAACTAGCTCGACAACATGGCCAAACGCAAGTATGACGCTGAATAAATTAAACTTTTTGGACCTTGAACTAATGGCCAAAGAGCAATCTGGACCCGTGGCCGGACCAATTGGGAACCACTGCTATAAACAACGCAATATGCATCACCATATTTCAGAAAAGTCGCTGTGAAACCAGGCATTTCAGGCTACAGCTCCACAATAGCCCACAAAATCCAGCAGAAACCTGTAGATGCACGCGTCCTTCTGTGCGGTGTTAAGGTTGGCAGGTGTAGTTTGGTAGAGAGAAAATAGTTCCTGCATGAAACTGCACACAACAAGGTCTGTGGATTATCTTGAGTAACCGGGTCATGATTTCTGGAAAGAGACATTGATGTTGACTTTTTTAAATGTATTTTTTGGGCGTTTTGAGCCATGTGCCATCTAGTTCCATTATATTGGAGAGAAGGCAGACACCTCTGTGGGTGTTACTCCCAACACTCAGCAATTCACACCGAAACAATCTAGATTGATAAATAGCTCTACAGGTAAGAGGAAAAATCTGTATTTCTGATTTGGGGGTGAACCGTCTCTTAAAACATTCTTACTTTGAGTTTCTGTCATATCAGTTTGTCTCTCCAACTGCAATCAGTCATGACAAAAGCTGAAAACAGCATCACTTTAATATCTGACTCTTAATGCAGAAAAGGGAGCAAACATATTATCAAATTTAAAAAAAAAAAAAAAAAGGCTCTAAACACAACGAAACAAGTAAAGCGCTCCCTGAAATTTATCATTTTCAGGTGTCATTCCACCAGCAGGTTTATTTGCTTTAACCAGCTGCACTTTATAAAATAAATGGGTTTTAGTCTTCATGATTAATTAAATTACACCTCTCTACCAGGACACCTCATTAGCTGTGTGGGGTTTGTTGAAGCAAATACAGATGTTCATGCATAGAGAGGTGAGGTTTTAAAAATGAGGCGACGTTGCCGAGCATTTATCTCCCCTCCACATCATAATCCTTCCAGTGTTGATTGCGAACAAGGCGGCCGGGGGGAACTCACAGCAGTTTTAGGTAAAATCCTCAACGGGTCAAGAGGGTAAAGCAGCAATTTCGAGGTAATTGTACTCCACAGGAGCAGCTTCACTTCTGTTCTCTCCTTCGCTCCTCCGAAGAGATGTTTGGCGTCGCTTGTTTTTCTGACGTCCGCCAGTCTGTTATTGCAAAGGGAACAGGGAGGACAGAGGGTTAGAGGCAGGTCACAGTCAGTTAGACTCTAATAAAGCCATACTGCGCTTTGGCACGGCATGCAACCTCTGACCTGCTCCCCTTAGAATTAATAAGCGACGACTAAATGAGAGGAATTTCAAATGCGCGGCTGGATCTGACTACGGCTTTCTGTATTATTGTTTACAATCCAAATCCACTGTGAAGGCTATTTCTGCTCTATAAAAACAATGCGTCTCTCTCCTTAATTTGTTTGAATGCATCTCACAACTCCCTTTAGTGAACTGTGTGTGTGTGTGCGGGCATGTGTGTGTTTGTGCAGGGGATGAAACAGTCTGATTTTAGGAGAATCCAGCCCAGTATGATAAATAATACATTCCCTCCAAATGTACTGTAGTACTAAATTGTCTCTGCCTTCATCCCCCAACAACCGCCCAACTACAGCAGATCAGAAGAATAATAAATAGCTCCTATTAATCCAGATTATACATAACTCGTATACCATGAGCACACTCCAAATTGAAGGGGAGAGTGTGGGGCCATACTTTAGGTAAATTAATGATTAATTGAAATATGTCGATGAATAATAAACCAGTCTCTGCGGGGTAACAGATTGTACTCTCCATATTTAATAGATTGATGGGCCCTCACACAAACTCACACAACATGTACACACTCGCAGCAACGTGTAATCACAGACGTCACATGTACATGCGACACATGAAACAGAAGGGGTGAACGTACAGTAGATTAAAACATCAAAGGAGGCCTACGCTGCTCACTTGAAACGCCCATGTTTCAGCTTGTTTCTTAGCTTCCACTAATCCCACAAACAGGGGCCTCAGTGTTGCCTCTCTGTGTACTCCCATCCCTTCTCATGGACAGTGTCTGCGTCGATACAAGTCCTCTTAATCAGCTCCGATGAATTATTGAATAGCCTTTTTATATCAGATCATGACCCATATTCCGCTCGCTTGAAGTGAATATGCTGCCAATAAAAATCGTACTTTTTAAGTCGCCCCACATAGGCTCCCCGCTCGCACTCTAATGGCTGAACGGGAGTCAGACACACACTGCTGAAAGTTAGACGGAGCTCAGACTGATCCGCTCGTTTAACAAGATGATGGACGAGGTCGTCATGCAGCAGCACACAAATGCTAATCTCACTTTTAACTAACTACCACCCTCCACACATTTTAGGTTTGTGATGAACATGCAGCGCTGCTTCAGAACACAGCAATCCCTTGATGGCACAAGAGTGGAAGCTATTTTGAAGATAAGATATCTAATAGAGGGTTATTGCTGGTTTCATTAAGGCAGATGCAGCACTGAGAGCCAGACACAGGAGCTGTATTGTCGTCTCATTAGGTAGCACATGGGGAGAAGGAGAGACAGAGAGAGAATCAGTAGGAAGAGGGGATAGGATTATGAATCTCCTTAGCCCCTGCTGTCTCCTCTCCTGGCCTGTTTATCAATGACGACTGCAAACACGGTGCCTATGAAATCTCTTAAGCTCTGTTTGGAGACTTTTGGCAGACTCTTTTTTCCACGTAAGCTTCTGGCATCAAGCTGTTTTCAAACACTAAAAATTGACAGGAAGTTTGAAATATGGGGCCCCGGGTTACCAAATACAGCTGATTTATTGTTCAATAAAATTCGGTGGCCATATTTACACAAACATTATTCATTTAGGATTAGGGTACACTTTTAAACTAAAACACAAACTGTGTAAAACACTAACTACGATGTGACTTTTGGCAGGAACGTTAATTTCGCAAAATATAACGCCACTTCTCGAGGTGATTCACTGGGAGAAAACTGAAAATACATTCTCGTCTTTGTGACAAGAGGGCTCATGATCCCAGATAAAATCCAGAACTTGACAGAAAGCCACGTGTCCCGCCAACAAATCCCCCTCACATTTGCATGGTGGTGATGCTCAGCCATCTTCCAAACTATTCATTCGGATGGAAATTGCTCACTCTACCACCAAGCTACGCTCCAAAGGATCGGTTCAAACTTAATCCTTTGCATAACAATAATCAGATCAGCTGTATCAACTACAATTTTCCCGCTAAGTGGGAAATAACGCTCACATCACCGCCCATTTGCCTCTGCCTCCCTGATCCACATTGTCTAGGAACATCCCAGCGGAAAGCGAGTTTCACCTGCTCATAAAAACCCTATTTTCATGATCATTACAGTAAAGAAGGCGGCGGTGAGCCACATGTCAAAGGCTGAGTTTGCACCCGACACGTCCATTTTGCAGCGCTGCAGCTGTGACAGCTTTGACACACTACCTGGGCTTAAGTGCCCATCTGTAGATAGGCTACGGGGGTCACATGTGTGCCAAGAGCATGGAGCAGAATGGGTAATGGTCCCGGGTTATGAGAGCAGGTCCCAGGTGGGTTTCACTGGTACGCAGCCCTAACCTTGACTGTGCAGCGAGCACACACACACATGCTGTATAAATCCAAACCGCTGTCAGCCAAATGATGGGAAAGTTAATCAGAGAAAAGGGGTCAATCGTCGATGCACCTATGATGGATAGATTGAAAAAGTGTCTGCATGTGTGTGTCTGTGAGAGAGAGAGAAAGAGACAGAGTGGGTGTGAATTGCATTTTGCTGCAGACTCAAGATTTCATTCCAACGCACTCCACTAGGTGATGTACTGTCATTCTCCCGCTGTGAAGCACTTTGTGTTTCTTTGAAATAACAGCAGATAAAAATAATTGCATTGAGAAAAGGCCAGTGTAGTCTATCTCTTCATGTAGATTACTTTATTGATCTGCCTTTATATTCCTCTCATGCAAACACACACACACTCCCCAGCTTTAAATAAGAGTGCAGAGCAGCACTGAGCAGATTATTTGATAGGCAGAAGTGGCTACTCCATCAGCTGGAGTGTGGCTAATAAGTCCAAAACCAAGTGCGGAGTATGGAGATTGATTTCGACATGTTAAGTACATTCTTACATGATCAGATCTGAGTGTGCACATGAGTTTATTTCACCTGAATAAAACGTATCAGGAGGACAATTAAAGGCTCATGGAGGGAAAACTACAAAGGATAGATGGTGAAGTGTGAGGGAAATTACTGATCTGATAATCCGCCAATAAATCCATTTAAATTCTACCTAACCCTCATACAGTACACACGCGTATGCACACCCACACACACACACTCACATGCAAAAAAATATTAAAATGAATATCTACATCCATTAATCATCATCCGAAACATGCAACAGCAATAGCATGTGTGGATTCAAAGCACCGTACTCACCTATTTAACCCTTAACATTAAGAATTATTAAATCTAATGGATTTTGTAGGCTGGAGAAATGGCAAGAATCATGGCTATTACATCGACTAATAGACAAAGATGTTGCTTGAGTCTTTAATCCGCGTTAGTGAAATCCCATTAAGATTCAATAGTTGAAAAAGAAATATTGAAATCAGCTTCAGTCCATTACAAAAAAAAAGTCGGAAAAAAAAGAGTCCAGAATTTAGGACAGTTTTAATAACTGTTAATTATTTTTTTCATTTGGAATCAAATCCAGGATTTAAAGGGTAATTCCACAGGAAAACAGCTATATCCAGAGTGCCTTTATCATGGTGACGGTTGCTCAAAAGTCCCACTTCCCATAATCTTCATGTAATGAAGAGGAGAGGCGTTAAATCTCCTTCAGGAAAAAAGTGGAAATATAACAAAAAAAGGAGATGGACAAGGAAATGAGTTGTGTGGTTTGCTTCACTTTGCTATGCATCTGTCTATTGCTGTGCCTCCCTGTAGCTCACACACCACACACAGGCACACACACACACACCAAATTATTCAGTTACTTTGCAGTCAGCTTAATTCTTTCAAGCCATCCTATCTACTGTTTTTCCAAAATGCAAAACGATAATTCATGAATAATCTGCCTCTTGTGTTTCAATAAAATGGAAGTAACCGAGGTGATGAATTGCAAAAATTACGTCACCAAAATGCAAAATAAACAGCGACTCCTCTCTGATGCAAGCAAGTCAATGACGTGTGAGTGGTAGGACATGACACTTTTTGGACGGCGAATGAAAAGACAAAATGGAACAACAAATAAATCAATGAGTGGATCGATTCAGAGGGGGC
>JAPZEB010000009.1:22743623-22757798 GCA_029783705.1 Chaetodon striatus
TACATATTGCAGCTCCAGATCATGCTCAAATCTGTATGTCATTAAAAAGAAGAAAAAAAAAAAAACGAGAAAAAAAAAAACTTGCAATATTGGCATAAAAATGAGAAATAAAAAAGTGATATAAAATCTCACTTTGTGTTTTATTGTTTTTTAATCGTCGTCGTCAGAAGCATTTTTTTTTTTACACTTTAGCTGAGAGAGTACAAATGAATAACGTGTGTATCTTTCCTCCGTCCGGTGACGATAAAAGGGACGGTTCACCCCAAAATCAAAAATATTTTCCCCCTTAGTTGCCGAGTGTCGGAGA
Organism: Chaetodon striatus; assembly: GCA_029783705.1. NCBI lineage: Eukaryota > Metazoa > Chordata > Actinopteri > Chaetodontiformes > Chaetodontidae > Chaetodon > Chaetodon striatus. Next base: position 22,743,931 of record JAPZEB010000009.1, read on the forward strand.
TATCGGCCGTAGAGATGTTTGTCTTCTCTCCAGTATAATGGAACTAGATGGCACTCAGCTTGTGGTGATCAAAGCTAGCTAGCTAGTAAGCTGGTTAGCTAGCTAGCTTGGTTGAGTTGGTACGAATAACCTGTGTTTATGTAACGTTAACATTTGCCCCGCTTTCAAATCAAAGTTACAAATATTGGTAAAGTGCTTTAAGTTTTTTTTTTTTTTTTTAAGGAGTTATCTGCTCCACCTACTAGTAGCTCACGTAGCACCGCTTAGCTAGCTTATGTTACAGCTCAGCTGAGGAGGACGCCATTAATGTTTACTTCTTGCGCCACCTCTTGTCCATGAGTAGATGCACGCTTCCTTCTGCGTGGTGATACAGTTGGTGGGTGTGGTTCAGCAGAAAGAAAACAGAAGCAAGAAAAAGGCTGTAAATTCAGTTTGAATCGTGATTAACTTCATTTTTTTGTCAAATTTTTAAGTCATCTAAGTTATTTGTGACTTTACATTTACTAGTACATACGTAATTTGTACCAACTCGATTTTAGTAAAGCTAGCCAACATGCTAGCTTCTCATCCATGAGTAGATGCACACTTCCTTCTGCGTGGTGATACAGTTGGTGGGTGTAGTTCTGTAGAAGGAAAATAGTTCCTACATGAAACTGCTCACAACAAGGTCTGTGGATTATCTTGAGTAACCAGGTCATGATTTCTGTAAAGAGACATTACTATTGAGTTTTTCAGATTTATTTTTTGGCGCTTTGAGCACCACAAGCCAAGTGCCATCTTATTTATTTTGTTTATATATTTAACAGGGACAGTACACAGCTACTTAGCTGCACGAGAGTAAGCTATAAGCTCATTTTCATCTGTAGTCCCTGGGTAGGAAACAGAATAATTTCTCTGCTAAAAGACACTATTATATAACAGAAACACAATTACAAAATAGAACATATTCACGACACAACGGCTTCAGCAACAACAAAAGCAAGACAGCACAACATCAAGTCATTGCAGCAGCAACAACAACTACAATATTAAGATGGAACAGGATTTAACAACGTTAGATCAAGTGTTTGAGCTCATATGTGATGGGTACATGATTAGGTTGATTTTAGCCATGATTTCATCTTAAAAGTTTATATATATATATATATTAGAGAGAGAAAACAGACATCTCTATGGCTGATATCGCCAACACACAGCAACTCACACCAAAGCAATCTAAACTGATAGATACCACAACAAGTAAGAGGAAAAAAATGTTTTTGGGGTGAACTGTCCCTTTAAATGACACACATAAGAAAAGTATGAACCAAAAGTGCTAATTAATTTTTTATCACTTAATGAAGGAAACACTGACTAATAATAAAAAGGTTTTTCATTATCCCTGGATAAGATCTTTTTTACATGACTAATCATGACACTTACTGAGTGAGTGGCAAGTTCTGCAGTGTATTAAAGGATAAAAAATATAACAATCTTCTCTCAGTTTTATAATTTAGGTAGTTGAATTTGTGTTGTTATATAGGCTGAGAAGAAAACCACATCCCTAGTTTAGTTTGTACCGTTTATTTGAATAGTAGTCTCCATTCTCATTTTAAATAAACTATTATTACAGTGTAAGCTAGCTCAGTTTTGAAATGACTCCGCTTTATTGGAGAATAAATTTGAATAATAGTCAGACACCAGTGTCCTTTGAGGTCATGTTTCCCCGCTTTAGGTTACCAGACAAATCTAACCTCAGCCAACTAAAGGTGCAATCTGAAAACTAGGCCTCAGTGCAGAATCATCATTCATAGAGATGTAATTTACATGGTCTGTTTTTTTGTTATTTGCATAATGATATTATGTCCTCTACACACAATCGCACAAATCCTGACCTTTAAATCTGGGTAGTTTGCTCCAGGGGAGATACTGTAATAGTTTCTCTCCTCTTTGTTCCTCCTTTTTTAAACTAAATTTCTATCTCACACTTCATCCTCAAAGACGAGGCCATGGGCACAGCAGCTCCCATCATCATTACAGTGTACCCACGCAACGATGGTGTTCTGTCTCGCCGTTTGGTGGTCGCCATCCGTATCCCCACCAACTACCAGCAAGAGCCCCCGACTCCCACCGACAGTGCCATCAGGATTGAGGAGCGGCCCGGCATGACTGTCTACACTCTGTATGTGCCAAGTACAGTGTTTTATACAAGGAATGAGACAATAATACTGTTGTATACACTCACCACTTACACACAAATCCTAATTTAATGTAAGTCAATAGTGCTTGTTCCACTCTCTAATACCCCATATCTCATTCCTTTTTCTCATTACATTTGTGCAGTACTGTCGGATAAACTTTTTACTTACTTTCACACACAGTTTTCATTTTCATATATGTCTACAGTGGTATATTTTATATTCTATTTATGTCATTCCATCTTATCCTGCATACCATCTTATTGTGATTTTACTGCCGGGCTGACCTGTTCTGTCGTCCAATACATCTATTTACACCATAAACCCCATGTTATACTACATATGACTAAAAAAGTAAAACTGAGCTGTGGTTAAAGTCTTTCTATGATTTTCCCACCACTCGCATTGTTTTGTCCAAAATTTGAAACCAATTTAAGCCAACTTCTAGCACAGTTACACCAGGCCTTAGCTACAGAAGGAGTCAGCTACTCTGGATACTGTCAATATTTGAACTAAACGCCCAAACAAATACATCAGATTTACCCCAAAATTCCACCAACCTATATGACCACATAAGTTGTGTGTTCATACATGGGAATACAACCCACAGGAGCATATCCTAAACTGTCGTACCTACCAGTAGATGACAGAATAGCTTGTATGATCATTAATGGTCACAGGTTTAAACATTTGTGTAAGGAAATGGTCACAAAAAGTCCATGGTTAGGTTGAGAAAAAACATCATGGTTAAGCTTAAAATAAATGTCTGTCACTAAGGTAATGTAACGTGTCTCTCTTGACATACGTGACACACTTGTTAAAGTAAATCTACATTGACTTTTGGTTTGAAACAAGACATGAACACTCCTCCTAAATGAAAGTTTGATGCATGTCCTCCACTTCCTCAGTCCCTCCCACCCACCCCCAGTGGACTTTTTTGCTCTTAATACTCCATCACCTGACCTCCTCCTTTGCTCCCGTTATAATTACCATGGCCACCACAAACAAAAGATGTAAATAATGGTCGTAATTTCTGCTTTTGGATCCTGAATCAATATTCCACATAGCGTTCCTGAACCAGCATTGCAGTCAACCAATCACAGCCCTTTGACTAGCTAACTCACTAACCCTTACTGAGGATTTTGTTTAATTGTACTTCAATTTGGAAAACTAGCTTAGCTCTGAAAAAGCATAAAGGCATTTTAAAAGGACAGGAGCATCACACTGGTGATGTCAGAGGGGTGTGATTGGTTGACTGCAATGTTGGTCCAGGTCTCAGTCTGAGCCGCTTTGTTTGATTACCATTTAGAGAGCCTGGGTCATGTATGAATATCGGCTCTTTTTTGCAGTGCACACAGCACAGACAACTAGCGGACCATGACATTTAAATTTGACAAAAAGTGTTATGGATTAAAGTCGCTGACTGCACCTTTAATATATTCTTTCTCCTGCAGGGAGTTTGTGGTAGGGCAGGTCCTGAGGCAGGTTTACTTGACCTCACTTTTGGGGTCCCTGTTCCATCCCAGTGAGACAGCACATCCTTTAAAACTAATTCCCCCAGTCAAGCTTACTTTAACTATCCACCTAATTAAACCTTTCTTCATTTCTTTTTTTTTTTAATTTGTTTGCAGGCAGTTTGGAGGCTTCGCAGGGGAGAGTGAGTACCGAGCAGAGGCCTTGCGTTTGACACGCACCCTGGGTGAGACGGCCCCCTTTCAGCGCAAGCAGTACTTCTGCTGCAGCTACGACCCGCCACTGAAGCCTTACGGACGCCGCAACGAGGTGTGGTTTCTACAGGAAGAGCCGTAGGAGCCATTCTATCCGATCTGAGTCAAATCTCATGCTGAATCCTTTATTCAACCTTAACTACCCTTTCACTGCCGACAATCCTGTAGCTCTAACAGTATTCAGTTGGTAAGAGCAATATGGTGACTTAATAGACCTTTGAACCTAAATGGACAGATAGAGATTATCCATGTTGCCTTTACCCATCTGATCTTCTGCTTGTCACACGGTAACAGTAGCCACACTGAAGTTAGGTGTTCAAGCAACGGGATTACTTAGAATTTAACATCAGTGCAGTCGCATTTTCTCTATTACATTGTCTTTATTTTATATTTTCAAATTAAACTCACCCCCTGTAGCTCTGAAACAATGCGTGATGAGACTGATTGAAGGCCTCTAGACATATGTGATGTAAGGAAGTGAAAGCATTTCTCCCATGTAATATGTTTTATACTAAATTTTCAGTTAATTTTCAGCTGTCTAAGGCAAGGGAAAATATCTTTAGATATCTTGTACACTACTGCCTCTGTCTTACAGGTGTGAAACAGAAAGCTATCTAACTCAGTGAATAATGTAATATCTGTATTTAAATACAACAGATTTGATTTTTTTCATCCCTTTTAGAATTAAATGTTTGTCCTAAAGGGTCGATAAAATCCCTGTAGAGCCCCCATATCCCTAAAGAACACACTGTAGGGCTTTGCACATCTTTTATCTAGTTTACAATTTAGTGAAGACTTTGGAGAAATGTATAGATTGAACAGTAGATATATGGTAGATAAAAGCACACTTCCTTTTCCTGAATAAGGGACTGGATAAAAAACAGGAGTTGAGCCATAAAGTAGAATTAGACTTTACGAATTAATGGGTGTACAGCCGATTGGAAATTAGCTATAGCTAGCTGTAGGTGTCGTTATAAACTCTGTGATCATATGTCGATGCAGGACGCCTTTGTGTGTAGTGAGTAGTTTGTGTTTTAGTGCATGACAATGCCATCTTTATTTATTCAAAGTCTTAAAACTATATTATGCGATACTTCTGTACTCTGTGGTTTTCTGTGATGGGTGAATATTATGTTCAGGTTTGATAGTGTTTCATAATATAATAAATATAATACTCAGCAAGAGTGTGGATAATTCTAGTTGTCTTATTTCTTTATTTTGTGAAACACTGTCAGGGACAGCACCAGTCCAGACAGTTAGGGAAAATACAAATCAGTGCACCAAGGCCGTAGACATGGAGTCAGCATTTGGGGGTGTTATGATGTTCCAAGTTTCCTGTCAACAACTGATGAGGACATTAGTGGATCCTAAACTTTGCAAAGCCAATGAGGGGGATGTGCCAATAATGTATGCTAGCTAACATTCAGGAATTTAGCACACTTATGACAGGCCCTAGTGCTCGCTATCGTGCATGTATTGTCTCAACTTGATATTGGAAATCAACATACATATTACCCAGCTATCATTATAACCTATCTGGAAAAACTATCAAAGACAGGAGGAAACCAATCATCTAATTGAACAGTTTTACGGTGTATTTATATATTTGATTGCTTATATAGAAAAAGCATATTATTTAGTTTTAAATGGGCGCTATTTAAAAAAAGAAAAGAAAAAGAAAGAAAACCTTGACGCAGATTGGTTTGCCTTTTTGAGGACATTTGTGGGAAATGGTACCATTTTTGAAACACAGGTGACAATCTGAATCACTTGCAATGGCCTGCTCTCTCTACAGGCCCCTCCACCCCAGGGGCCCCTGTGCAATCACACTGCCAGCACTGTCTATATTTATGCCCCTGGTTTGAGATGTCCTATCAACAGTTTTACAGACGTCTCTTTTAAAGTAGTGGCCTATGGTAAAAATAAAAATAAAAAACCTCTTGGGCTGCAGGATATTTTTTTTGCTGCAATACTGCAAGTGGCCACTGGGAAAAATTATCTGCAAGGCTAAGCAGCATTCCTCGGGGCCTGATTGTACCTAGCCTGTAATGTACAGCAGTTAAGCAACAGTATGGCAACACTACTTAGACAAACAACACACAAACTGGCCTTACACTAAAATACTAGAGCTGAAAGTATTAATAATGGCATTTCGTTACGTGTATTTATGATTATGGTTACATTTGTAATGATTATTGGAGATGATGGTGCATAGTTGCTTGCTGTAGGATAGTATTTTTAGGGCCTGAGCACCAAACAGCTGTGGGGAGCCATTTTGAGCACAACTGAATACTGTGGGGGGGAATAACAATATCCACCTAACTGGTATCTAAATTGACTTGAAATCGGAATTACTCTATGTGGAGCTTTTAATTGAAAATTGATAATTACCTACACCTTTAATGGTGCAAAATAAAGTCATAAGCAGCAAATCTAATGAACTGAGCAAATCGTCAATGACAAAATTAAGCATTGTGGTAAATGGCCTGCATTTACAAAGATTACATGTCAAGAACACAAGCAAACCTTGATGAATGCAGCAAGAATTCAGTTAATGTCAATTCAATATTCAACCCAATAAGAGTTAAAATATGAGGATTCAATAAATGTTACATTGATAGACATTTAGTGTTTAAAATTTACCATCAAATGACAAAAATATCAAAATGCCAAATTCAATAAATGACTCATTTATTAGATTTTAATTGACAGACAAATTTCAGCAAAAGGAATAAGAACTGCAAAAGAGATATTAATATACATACATTTGATTAATTCAAGCAAACTAATCCCCAACCCTCCCCCCCAAAAAAATCCTTTCACCGCTTCAACTGTGTGCAAAGAGTCCTTCAAACAGGTGTTAACTGGTGCACAATAAGAGGGGGCAGCGATTACACGGCCTGTTGGCGCCTCGCCCCACTCTAAATCAGGAATAAATGGTTTGCATTCAGAAGTTTCAACAGCAGGCAGAACACTGACGGGCCCTTAATATACAACGTGGCCCTGTAACCCCACACTAGTGTAATTACACAAAGAGTAGAGTTCTGGTTTCAGCTTGGCTTTGCATACATGAATACAATAGAAGCTAGGAGCAGAGCTCGGGGTCACTCAGGTAACCCCAGCTTGTCACCTTTAACCTTGTTATGTCAGGTTGAAATATTGCACATACATAGACGTGTTATGTAAGAAATTAGTCTGATCCCCTGTTTTCAAGCAATGCACTGCTCCTTTCCATAACAAAATCCTTTCTTATATATATTAAATCATGATAAGAGTGTGAGATTACAATGAATGAAATTACTTGTAACTGATGTAATGCAGGATCACGTTGGTCATATGTTAGGGAAACGTCAACTCGCTATTGTTTCTAGTCATGGTGTGACAATCAGTTAGATACTGAATCACTAAACACTGTTCAACCCAGCTCTGGTTTTGTATATGGACAACTACGTAACGCATAACGCTATAGGAAACACACACGGTACTTTCAATGATACTGCAAAAATACCTTTTATAGTAGGAGATGCTATTGTTAATAACTACAGGAACTGCAATCAAGAAATTGCTACAAAATGTTTTGGTAATAAATCTGTCTTAAAAAATTACATTCCCCATACTTCCTCCTTCTTTCACCTCTTCACAAGGACAGTTTACGTGCCCTCACTTTACCTACGCGCTAGAGAATTAGAAATAAACCCAGTCACTGAGAATGTTAATAATGATGAGTCTAGCTAGAGTTCATTTTAAACGAAGTAAAATGTAAAACAGTATTTAAAAGATGTGATTCCAGTATTCAAAACATCACTGATTCATTGGTGAATTATCACTGACATCTTTGAACCCTCTATTACTTGCTTTTTCTTCTCTGTTTTCTACAATCGAGTAGGTATCCATCAACGTTACTCCTTGCTTTAGAATTTATTTTAGATACAGAGGAAGAGAGAGAGGAGTGTCATTGAAGTGATGTTGCCTGAGCTTCAGTTACTTTTCTTGTCAGGAGAGTTGGGATAAGGTGCATATGGTGGAGGCCGTTCCTGCGTCGGAATAAAGAAAAAAAAGTGTCGTTAAAGATGTCACTTTCACACAACTTTAACTGAGAAGAAGACAAGCAAAGCAGCTTACCATGGGCATGTAGACATTGTGTGGATTGCTGGGATTGTAATACGCGCTGCCTGCTGCTTCAGCCGCCTTGGAGTTACCTGTGCATAAAATGAGATATGACAAAGACATGGAGATAAAGACAGACAGTGACGACCGCTGAACATATTTAGGAACAGACGCTAAAGCTCCAAACACTGTAAGGAGAACTGATGCGAGGAGCGCGGTATTAGTCATGTGAAGCACAACAACTGACAGCTCCAGGAATCCTTGAGACAAAATCTACCGGCACACCCTGAGGATGCACAGAGGCAAACGTCCTACTCAGGCTCTTCCTAAAATAGAGATGTGCCAAAGTGACATTTCAGCACAGTGTACCAAGCTCACCCCCATGTGCAGGGTGAGACTGTTTTCACTGAATCCACAAGGTGCTAGGGAAAGACTACAGGGAGGGAGAGGGGAGATTGTTTATCCTTTGTAATTTTGACGTGTAGCCGATGAGACATCAGCACCCCTTTTTGGGTGGCGTGCTTGGAAGTGATTCACTTTGAGGCAGATGGATCAGATCTGACGGGTGCAGTGACACAGACATACAGAGAGGAAAAAATAAAGAGAGGGAGAGAAACAGACCTGGAGGTGGTGGTGGTGCTGCTGCCCAGTTCTGGGGGGGTGCAGCCCAATTTGGGGGTGGCCCAGGGTAGGGAGGAGGTGGGGCCATGTAGTCAAAACCAGATGGGTACATTCCTGGAACACAGAAGACAACAGAAGAGAGACACAGAGAGAGAGAGAGAGAGAGAGAGAGAGGGAGATGGAGTTTCAAGGTCAAATGAGGTTACAGTCTGTGTGGGCAATTAGTTACACAGCGCAGACAAAAAAACACGACAAACAAGAGGAAAAAAAAACTAAACGCTAACAGGGAGGGAGAGAAATGGCAGCATTATTTGTGCCTGAGGGGTTTTTACTTACACGCAGTAGGACATTTGAGGTAAAACGTGTATACAAAATATAAAAATGTGTGTGCTCTGCATACACAGGCAGGCTAAAAACCATAAGTACATGGACAAGTACAGTATATACTGGATTTTATACTGGATTTCCATATTACAAATATTGAGTTAAAAGTAACATAACAAAAAAGAAAGTAAAAAAGATATCAACCGAAAAAAAAAAACCCTAATAAATTATTGTTTTAGTAATTCACACTTACTGTTTGACCAACATAAGAGCATATATAAAATGTCATATTTTACTTGCTACACTCCTTAACGTATATTTAACATGTTGCACATATTTATATACTGTATATATTTCTTATTCTTTATTTTTTTATTGACTTATTTATTTATTTCGACCATTTAAAAAATAATAAAATAAAACAAAATGTATTGTAGGAAAAAAAAACACACCTACAAAACAGGGACAAACGAGAAATCATAAACAGACTTAAAGAGAAATTTAATTTCACATTTCATGCAACATGCTAGTCTCGTCCTACCCCCAATCTCAAACTATACTGATCCATCACTAAGCAGACTATTACATAAGTACACTCTCCTCAAAATCGATAACCACACATTTACACCACTCCACTTCTTCATACCTAAGAACCAATTTTACCCTGTGTATAAAACAAATGTGAAAATACGAACTAAGAATACCGACAGCAGCCTCACCCTGAGCGTGCATTACATTCCCTCTAAGTCTAAGTACATACTAGTGGTAAAATTGTAGCATATCGCACACACTTTATACTTGAACATACTTCGCATTTATACTTTTAACTTCTACTTCTATAATTCTCTATGCTTGGCATAAATAATAAATAAAGTATTTCTGATTCTGATACAACAAATGACTGAATCCTGTACCTGCAGGAGCTGTTGGATTTGGGTAGCCCATGTTAGCAGCAGTAGGTTGAGGAGGGCCCTGGTAGAATCCATTCTGCTGGGGAGGGGGTGCGTAAGGATAGCCTTGAGGAGCAGGTGGAGCCGGGCCGTAGCCGTTCATCATTCCAGGTGAAGGGTAGCCGTATGATGCGGCACCGTTTTGTGCCGGAGCGGCACGAGAAGCTGAAACAACAGCAGGAGAAAAAGGTCTCTCACAACGAATACACTGGACTTTCCAGAGGTTATATGTGTGTTTACTCACCCTATTCTCCCAAATGTCTCTCTTATATACTGTAAGTATATCTATAGTATTTCAGACACTCTTTAAAAGAAAGTTCATTTATTGATTATACTTATTTACAGTTAAGATTTTGACCTTGAAACAGGTTTTTTATTACCTTTCTCAACCTGTATTAAAGGGGAACACTGGTATTTTTCCAACCTGGATCCTATTTTACGATGTTTTTATGTCGAAATAATTTGTGGGAAGAACCATTTTTGAAACTGACCCAGTATAGACAGAAAATGCAGCCCGCTTTGGCAATACAGGCTGCAATGTTACCACTCAGGGCAGGTGAGCCACGTCAATTTATGTCCACTAAAAGTGCTTGTTTTCAGCACCGACAGGCTCAGATTGTTATTTTGAGTGTCTTATAACATTATGGAAAAGACGCTACAGAGAATTTTTAATTTTTCTGTACTTTTCACTTGTTCTGGTCTGTTTTGTGTCCAAGTTTCGCAAACAGGAAGCCTCATTCTGAAATCTCACAAGAGGTGACTTGTTGCAGATTTGGAAAATACCAAAGTTCCCCTTTAAGGAGTATTTGATGAATATTCAGCATTGTAAAACATGGGACAGAGTGATGAAAAAAAAACAAGCATACAAACCATTTGTGGCCAGTTTGAAGAGATGCTGTCCCACCTCAATGGCTCCTCCACTGGGAAATGACATCTTGAAATGGGCCTGGCCCTCCCAGCCACCTGATGAGAGAGAGTCAGCAATATTTAGAGCAAATACAGAAAGCTTTGTGATTCATTGTGCAGTGCCTTTATTTTGACTAAGATAATGCACCTAATATACCTACCACCAGGCTCAGCTGACACTGTCCCTTTAATGTAGTTGGCTGCAAAGACGGGCTGCTCAATGCTGCAGCCCTTCATCAGGTAATAGGGGAACATGGCTGAACCCATGCAATCCTTGGTATTACTGGACACAAACAGCAACTAAGCCAGTGAATGAAAAAAAGAGACAAGAGTGTGGGGAGAGTTACAACAGGATGTATGAGTACAGTCAAGATGACAGCAGCAGCAACAGCATGTTCAATATATTTTGTGTCATTCTGGTTGTACCCTGTATGGTGTGAGGTAAATGGTGCCCTTCTTGGTCCCCCTCAGGAGGTCTGTCTTGCAGGTAACATCACTGAATGTCAGCTCCACATTCTTGCATTCTCTTAAAACGCTGGGAAAAGAAGAAGCAGGTGAAGATAAAGTAACCTGTTAACATACAGCCACTTCAAGATATCTACTGATTCAGTTATGTCAGTATTAATGTCAATGGACTTTTCTAGTCTTCCGACCACTTTAAGAGCTTTTTACACTAAATGCACACACAACAATGGAACAGCCAGCGGGAGTAATTTGGGTTTTAGTACCTTGCCCAAGAATACTTCGATATGCAGACTGGAGGAGCCGGGGATCGATACCCAGCTCCTCCAGCCAATCTTCTGATTAGTGGACAACCTGCCCTACCTCAGAGCCACAGCCGCCTGCCCATGTGCACTACCGGACATTAACTTAAGTACTACACTTAAGTATAATTTTGAGTACTTGTACTTTAGTTGAGTGCCATTTTCTACAAATGTATACTTTATTTTTATACTTTACTTATACTTAATACGCCACTACATTTCTTTCATAACTTTAATAACTCTGTATTTTACAATAGTCATATCATTAATACAAAATATACATCAGCAAATAAATATGAAGTATCATTGCTAGCTAATCTACCCAATAGTATATCAAGTAATTAAATGAGCTCCATCTTCACCAGCTGCAATAATAACATGATAAATGCATGATTGCAGCAATAATTACAGTCCAATAAATGAGCCATTCTGCATAATGAGTACATTTACTTTTGGTTACTTACATATATCTTGATGCTACTACTTTTAGTTTTTCGCACCAAATACATGGAACAAGGTACAAGAGGTATTTAAATTAGACATGCATGTGGCTTTCCATCATGTCAAGTGAATGTTAGATGATATGGTTGTTTTACAGTGTTCCTGCTTTGGTTAACTGACAGACATGATTTTTTTTCTCTACATTTCGCTATTTTTATTGATATATATCCTTAATTTAGGGCAGACTTTATTCTTGCTATTTGACTTTTTCATCTTGTTATTTATTGCTGTTTATAATTCTTGATAGACACTGTTGCTAGATATTTGTTTTCACTGACTTTTTTCATCGCGTTATTGCGATTGATATTATCTATCTGTGCCCTTTAAACCTACTGAATGTGAACTCAGGACATTGTTGTAAAAGAGCTTAATACGCAGTTACTTTTTCCCCTGAATAAACAATTGTTTGATGATGATTAGTGTAATGATGTATTTTCACTCAAGTGAATTTTGAATGCAGGACACTTGCATGTAACAAGAGCATGTCTACATTGAAGTACTGCTATGTTTACTTAAGTAGAGTATCTGAATACTTGACCCACCACTGTTAATATGCTGAAGAGAATTGTTTGAAAACTACCGTATTTCAAAGCAAGAAGCTAACCCGTTTTACATAATATTAGATATGTCAACATTGACACGAAAGCTACCGCTACTTCCTGTTTTGATTGTTGGCTAACATTACAGGTTAGCCATCTTGCGTAAACCAACTATCAAGACATGGTCGGCCATTACTAATATTATATTACCAGCGTTTAAAACAGTAAACCCAATATTTTAATTTCCCCAACATGAAGTCGACAGCTAACGAAACGACAACAGCAGAACAGATGCGTTTTTGCTAGCTATGCTAATGTTAGCCAGGCCAGCTAGCGGGAGGCTAGCGGTTTGTTAGCATGATGTTGACGCACTGGAAACTAGAAAGTAAACAAGCCTAAAAACAGAGGCGACAGCTCGCTAGTTAATAAAACAAACGTCCCGGAGGCAACATAATACACGTACCTTTCTCCGTTGTTTACCAAAACGCCGCCGTTTTGCGAGTGATTCCGATTCAGAGACATGTTTGGGAGAAGTCTTCTGCTCTCCTGCTTCCCGTGCTGAAGTCTGACGGTCAGCCCGACGGGGATGCCCCAGAAACGTCACCGGCGTTACGTCACGCCAACTCGTGATTTGGATTACCGTGAGACAGTCAACATTATTAGCATACAAACAGCTGAGTCCTGCCCATTTAAATTACTGTTTGACATCTGATAGGATGGAAATAACTCAAGTGTTGATCCAATAAATGTTTTGACCTCCAAATGTGAGCTCTCTGTGTCCTATTCATCAGCCAGTGTTCTAGAAAATGTGTCCATGTAAAGGCAGCTAATTCTCTTGTGATTAAAACCAACTCAGTCACAATTAAAATTAAATAATATAATTTTAATGTAAAATAAATGACAGCTTATCCAAACAGGTTCCAAACAATTACTTGAAGAATTAAGGGACTGTTCTCTACCTATCAGAGGACAGTGGTGGCTGGGTGTGACATAATATTTAAAACTACAAATATAATATCCTTGAGCTTCCCTGAGTGGGTTTGCACCATTACCACGCTGGCGTACACATGCAGTGGGCCAAGCAGGTGGAATCTGTACACCATTTGACAGTATCGTTACTGGCAGATCAGTCGGACTAAAATTTGAGTGGCTAAAGCAGCGCACACATCACTATGACCTCATGGCTCATACAAACACAAACAAATTAAGGGAGACTGATGAGACAGAGAGCTAATGAATGTCATTCATGCCT
>JAPZEB010000009.1:22770071-22784332 GCA_029783705.1 Chaetodon striatus
CCTTGAAAACAGCTTTTCTAATTTCGTATATTTTCCATGAATTTCCTGCCTGAGAACTCCACTTGGCTACACTCAAATCGGGCTGGTAGTTTGTCATGTGATCCTGCTGACGGGCAAACAAACCAACTAACAAACAAGCCCACATGACCTCTGTGGTGGAGGTAAAGAAGGTATGAAGCCCTGTGGGCTCACTTACAATAGAATGGGCTGATCAGAAGTGATGACATTTCCCTGAATATGAAGGTTACACTTCATGGGTTGGCCTGGAGGAGGGAAAGAGGAAAAGATTAAAAAATAAATAAATAAAATAAACACTTAAACTCTATCAATCTGGTTACTGGCAGTTTCAATGATACTGAATGCATCTAATTTGGCTATACTTGAGCTCAACAACAGGACTTAGTTTTAACAAACACACACAATGACGTCCCTAACATGCAAACTGAGTATTGTAATCACTGTCCTGCGTGCAAAACTGAGGCTAGTGCCCCAAAAACCGGAGAGACATTTGATGTGTGCGTCCTTGCCACTGGCACTTACCGTCCAGGCAGCGGTTGTTGTACTTCCTGTATGCGCTCACGGCGTCCTCTTTACGCACAAACACCACTTCAGCCACACCCACCTTCACCAGTCGTGCTCGCTTCAAGGCCCCGCATACACAGAACAGTTACTATGGACAAACAGACACACACACAGGATGAGTCATCATAGCACTACAGCAAGCAGCACATCACTGAAGAGCAAACATTACAAAAGGTTATTGGCATCAGTGTGATTTACTCACAACTATGTCTTCCTCAGTGACCCGGGGGTGCAGATTGTTCACTGTTATTTTTGTCCCCTCCAGCGGACTGAAAGCAGGCTAGAAAGAAATATGACAATGCCACATCATTAAGCATATGCGATGAAAATGGCTAACATAACAGAAATGTGTGCAAGCGTTATGGTAATGTTAAAGTACCAAATGTCTCAGCTTTTTATTCTATGTTTTCCCATCATTATAGTTACAGTTGTTGCAGTCTTGACCAGCTCACAAAACCATTAGGGTTTGTTTCATTTCAAGTCACTGCAGTGACTGTGTGTAGGAAAGCCTGGGAAGCACCTACATTTTTACCTAACAGATGTCAGGCTAACCGTTTTAAATCCTAAATTTAATTACTGGGGAAAACGCCAAATACTGACAGGAGATCAGCCGATCCAGGTCAGCTATTTTATTGTAAGAGAGTAAGGAAGCAGAGAAGCATAATGGGAGTAAAAGTAGAGCCAGGGAGGGGATTAAGTTCCTAGCGTGGGAAAATATTCATGAAACATTAATCATTAAAAACAAAATTGTATGTCTTTGATTTTAGAAGTTACTTCAAGGTAAGCTTCTGTATTTTTCAACGTGGACCCTTTTATCCCATGTTTTTGTGTCTAAGTGACTTATGGAGACAACAATTTTTCAAACTGGTGTAGTATTGAGAGGGGACATCTGTCACTATATATATATATAGTGCTTGTTTTTGCCACTGACAGGCTCAGATTGTTATTATAAGTGTCTGACAATACAATGAAAAGGATCCTACAGGGAAATTAAACTATTTTTCTTACCTTTCCCAAGTCTGTGTGTTTTTGTGAACAAGTCTCATTATGAAATCTTGCGAGAGGTGACTTGTCACAGGTAAAACAACA
The DNA here is from genome assembly GCA_029783705.1 of Chaetodon striatus. Classification (NCBI taxonomy): domain Eukaryota; kingdom Metazoa; phylum Chordata; class Actinopteri; order Chaetodontiformes; family Chaetodontidae; genus Chaetodon; species Chaetodon striatus. Next base: position 22,771,743 of record JAPZEB010000009.1, read on the forward strand.
GTAGGAAACTTAAGTGAGAGTTAGAGTGAGGAGTACCGAAATGATGTTTTTCTGCAGGCTGACATGGAAGTTAGCATCACACTGGCTCCGTTGTCAAAAAGCCTATGAGATTTTTTTATTCGATTTTGGATTATTGCTGTGGCAAACAAACGTTTATGATGCTTACACGTTTTGTTCAGCAAGATAATCTTCACAAAAACACACCACATTCATGATTACTGAAGCCTAAATGCAATCACCAGAGGTAAAAAGCTAATGTTAGGCTGTAAATGAACTACACTACAGTTGCATGACCTAACGTCACCACCATAACAAGGCAAAGGCGTGTTCAGCACAGCTCGACGTTCTAGTCTCATTTAGCCACTTGTTAGCAACCACATTTTTAAAAATACAGAGAAGCTTCAAAGCTTGGGAGCAGGGCATTTACTGACTTATTTTATGTTAAAGAACAAAACGTGAAAGTCTTTTAAGTTGTTCATCAGTTGTGTTTCACGCAGGCCGTATTTCAGGCATCTAACCAAAGACCCATTGATTGTGAGATGAAGAAACCAGCAGTGGTAAAGTGCTAATTCATTTCTGGGCTTTAGGGCTCATTTCTGGCAGACTCTATATTTAGCTGATTTCTGAAAAAGTCCATGAGATTTCAGAATGAGACTTCTCCTTGAGTGAGACTTGGTTACACTCACCAACAAAAAGACCAGATCAGTAAAAGACACGAGACAATATAAGCCTGTCAGTGGTAAAAACAAGCAGTAAGCAGTTAGTGAAAGTAAACTGTTGCTGCCCAGTTGCCCATGGGGATTACATTGCAGCCTGTTAAGCTGCTGTGGCTCTCTCAGTACTGGACCAGTTTTAAAAACAGATGTCTCCATTAGTCACTTAAATACAAAAACATGGGAAAGTAGGGTGGGGGTTGAAAAATATATAAGTTTCCCTTTAACTTTGTCACACACTGAATCTGTGAACAGCTTCATGGGGAAAAAACTAACATTAGCTAAGTGAGTCTTTGATGAATAATCAACAATCTAAAAGGACAAACAGCTCTCAGTGTTGCGTGTCTAATTAATTATCTTTCTAAAATATCAATCATTTTTAAACTGGTTGGTTTCTCTCAATAGGCTCAATTTTAAATGTCACTGAATGGTTTAATCCAACATAAATGCAAAATACACAAGCTACAAAGTTAAAGACTATGTGCACACTGAGCTTTAGACACAAGCAGGAATGTTTACCTGAGGGGGAGCAGGGGCTGCTGTGCTGGTTTCCGCTGTGCTTTGCTGGAGAGTCCTGGAGACTGGTTGTAAGGCTGCAGCTGAGGGCCGGGTGGAAGCCATGCTGGGGTTAGGCCGGGTGGGAGCCACAGGGACAGGGGGACGTGGGGCTGTGTAAGCATCATTTTTAACCACCTTGGTGATTGGAGCTGACATGGAGAATGTGGAGCCCACTGCACCAGGCTGTATGAAATTAAAAAATGCAAAGTCAATGTGGGAATCAGTCACCGGATTTACAATAATTTAGATTTATATTTGAGTTTCTGTGTGGATTCAGGACTAGATAAGTCTGCTGTCATGAAGCAGTGCTTACCCGTGACTGTAGCATATTATTAGCTGTAGTGATCTTTATTTGTTTACTGTGGGTGCCATCGTGCTCATTTGAGAGAGGCTGTGGGAGAGAAAATATGATTTTAATACCATGTTTTACAATCTTAGGCATTACTCAAAGGACACATTGTGATCTCTTTTAGGAGAATATGTTCATCACTTTTTATAGGTCTTGTTAAAACATGCAATGTAATACAGCTCTACCTGTGCAGCTGCGCGTATTCCACCTGACATCCCTGCTCCTACTGGACGTTGCTGTAAAGAGAAGCATCAAACATTAGAATATAGAAAGCATATCAATGTGCTATTAGGCTTAAACAGCATGCAGGAAATGTTACTGATCTGCTAAGAACAAAGTAACTTCTTTCAATCTCACCTGGATGGTCTTGGTTATTTTTAGGGGTGGTGCAGCAGCTGCCTGTGTCGGTGTCCCTCCAATGCTCCTCTTGAGGCTCAGTCTATCACGAGCATCCATCATTCTCTTATTATTGTTCAGCTGTAGCGTTGTGCTGCCCCTCACATTCAGTCCTTGTACATTAGGGGCAAACTGCCTTGCATTCACACCGGCAAGGTTGTTGTTGGTGTGAATCTGTATCTGCGGCACAAGTGTCTGGCTCTGCAGATGGTGTGTTACCGCCGTGTTTTGTGTGGTCTGTGCAGGGACACCGAACTGATTCTGCCCCTGTTTGCGTGAGTTGATCATCTGACGAGCATCTTGAACTCCTCCTGCTGCTCCTCCCCCCCTGCCACGGATTTTGAAGCGAGCATCTTTCTGACCCAGCTTTTCTCTGGCATCTTTCACTTGAAAACCTGACGGGAGACAAGAAGAATATTGATGGAAAACTTTGTATTAATTAATAAAAACATGAAAACAGCTATTTTTTTCCCCACTAAATACAGGCATAAATTAGCATTTTTTTGTCTAGGCAATATTGGTGGTCCTTACCCACTCCTCCTCCAAGCCGCTGTCTGATATCATTAGCCCCAATCTTCTGCCGGGCATCAAAACTTTTGCCAACACCTCCTGCACCCCGTCCAAACATGGGTCTGGGAGGAAGAAAGAAGAACAGAAGTTCCATTAAGTTCATCAGCGGTACTGTGTTGCAGACACTCATGAAATAAATAAATTCAGAGAAAGGAGTTGTATTTCATAGATTATTACAGTTTTCCTGTGCACACAGAGTTCATGCCTCCATAAGCCAAAGACCAGAGAATAAGTTACTTTCAAACTTCATATACAGACTCTTCTACATTCAGTGACAGAAAAAAATTTAAGTTTGTTGCAACAGTGCAGGCATTCATAGCAGCTTATACTTGGCTGTCTTATCTTTCCTCCTGACACAGAATCTTCATTTTTATCTATGTACTAGTGAAAAGACTTTCAACAAGAGAGGAAGAGGAAGCTTGATTGAGCTTGAGATGAGAATTAAGTCTTAACTTCAACAGTGTGAATACTTAATATTTAAAATACACAAGTAAGGGCGAACACATTTCTTCATATTAAAGATGTTAACGGGAACACTTGAAGTAATACCTTTCTTTTTTTTGCAGAGAATAAATTGATTCGGAAATTACTTTTTCACGCAATACAGAGAAAACGCATATAACTGCAGTCGTGCTGGGCCCTGCGATTTGCACAGACATTATGAGAGTGTAATTTGGCCTGTACTTTCTCACGCAATAGTGGACGTTAATAATACGTTTAAAAGATTGACTTTAACAAGCCACCACTCTTGTTTCACCCAGTACCTCCAGCAACCACATTTATTTGATAAGTGGGAGCAAAAACCTACTTTGCTGCCAACATAAATATTAGCTTGCTAACTAGCTAAGATAGCTAAGCCTGGCGAATGAAGCTACAAACATAAGCAAACTGGTCGCAGCTTTTCAAGTTTAAGCTTTGTCGTAGATACTTAATACTAATTTGGTTGAATACTTAAACCATATATTCCAAGTTTAACACAGAATAGCTTTAGACGTAAAGGCCTACAGCTAATACAGTTTAGGCGAGCATTTACGATGTACTCGCTGGTTGCTGTAAAGGGCTAGCGTTAGCTAACGTTAGCCAACTAGCTACCAACACCTCTAAATTCACGTTTTGCTTTTTGAAATGTTACTATAAACTGCCCCTTCCTCGATAAGCGAACATCTATCCGTGCACTGTTGGTTTAAATACCGTTTAGCCGGTGCCTTGGCGTTAATACCGCGCTGTCGTATCACTTCATCCAAAGAGATGTCTGCCATTTTCTCACAATGCCTCACAGCGCGTGCGTGCACGACAAGTTTTCAGCTGGCGCTACGGAAGACGATTAGGGCCAAAATGCAAACTTTATGTGAGGAACCGACGACATGCTTCGGTGTTTTAAATAAATGTTTCTTAACCTTGCGCTTTAGAATAAAATAAATATATCAGTGTTATCTTAAAACACACAGTCTACATTGATTAAAGGGGTAACCACTGTCTCATTAGAAATGAATAATCTGCGATCGATTACTCTTGACTAAAATGCCTACCAGCGTACGTGCTTCGGTACCCATGAGCCTTTGCGCGAAATAATCACAAAACTGCCCAAATAAATATGATTGGCGAGACTTAAAACACTATTTGAGATTTGATGTTCATAACGCTTTATTTAATACATGTATAGCTATTAATAGAAAGAAAAATAAAGCGCTGCCACTGAGCACATTTGGCACCCTAACAGAATACACCTGGACGCAGCGTCTATACCGGTCTTCGACAATCAACTCGTCATGCCTTAAACTGATGAGTAAGGAAAATAACGATGCGGGGTGACGCCCGCATCCTCGATTACATTTCGAGATGAATTTTTGAAAGGGCACAGGTCTGTCTGCTGAGGTGACTCGCCTACTTTGCGAGATGCCTCGCGGGGCTAGGACCTTCCCCGATCCCCTTAATTGTTAATAATAATCAATAAATATCAAGAAATCACTACACATGGTGGAAACCAGTCATACCATCTCTGCAAGACATGTCTGACAGCATGTTCAGTCCATTGTATTTGCACATTTATAAGAAAATAACTCTTTGCCACAGATGTTACAATAAAATGAAATACAGTGAAAGCACAAATTACGTCCTTAAAAGTAATAGAAAGTTGAACTTCTGTGATACCCCTCTGATCATGAATTGATAACTTGGCTAAGTGACTAAGAGACTATGAAGACATGCAACACGACTACAAAGACAGAAATAAAGAGGCAAAACCACCTCAAGGTATGTAGCCCCTTTTACACTGCCACTTTGAAGCGAGAACTTAACGCGGTTACGCCGCCTCGCTGTTCTGCATTAAAGGCACAATCACGGACTTGGGGGACAGAGTTGTCTTGCCTCTCGGAAATAGAAACAACACCAAAACAATCAGTGCTTCTCAAAGTCAAGGAGGCTTCCTTGATAGGATGGGTCCTTCCAAGTCGGGTCCCACAGAGGCCACGCAAGACTACCAAGGGCTAATGAGTGTCTCTAGTTGTGTCACTGAGGAGGCCCCGCCTACAGTTCAGGCAAATCCTGGGCAAAGAATTGTGGGCACTTCATGCCAGCTGAAGAAACATACATGCATCCTTGAAAATTCTCTGTAGGAAGAACTCGGTCCCTGGTAGAATTTGAAGGATGCTTGTCATTGGAACAGTCCTCCGGCGGGATTAAGTAAGGATCCTTCAATGACTTTGAGAAGCACCACACGTCTGTATAAACACGACAGCCGGCAGGACAGGGCACCACAGGAGTGACGGTTTGATGACGTTCTAATGACATATTATGTGTGCAATCCTCCATGGGGGATTTAAAAAGCAGCTACTAGCAGTTAGCAGCTAACTGAAAGAGGAGCAGCAGCTGAAAATGCCCCATAAATTGGGAAAACAATAAGGTCCAGGAGCTCCTTACCCTCCGAGCAAAGTACGAGATCAGCCCCTATATAATAAAGACAGTAAATGATTGTTATTGCCATGTAAATGCCCTCAATCCAGAAAGCACTGCTGATACATATTTGTCACACTAAGACCAGTGATGATGTGCTATGTGTCATTCCCATCACGCCTCTCTTGATTTCATGATGTCAGCATGCTGTCTAAAATCACACACTGGAGCTGAACGATGCTGTCGTTGGCTCTGTGTGAAAATGCAAAGGCAGCGTGAAGAAGGGACTTCGTAGCGGGACTTTGTATCGGGCCTACAGTGCGATCTCTGTGTAAAAGGGGCTTGTGTGTCTTGCTACTTTTCTAGAGAGGTGGTGGATCCTTTTTGCTTTCTGTTCCCTGGAGCCCATTGACTCATTATCCACTCAAGCCATTTACAGGGCTATTAAATTGCATTAGAGGGCTGAAAATGCTATCTGGGAAATGGAAAAACACTTTGTGAGATCACATGGTCGAGGACAGAGGCATTACCATGGCCAGTACCTATTTATTTTCTTATGTAACGTAATAAATGAAATGTTAAACAAATCTTCCTGAAAACAATCTCATGAGCCCAGGTTTACATATAATTTATTTTCAATCCTAATTTGGTGGTGTTAGGCATAAGAATCCAACGACATAACATTGGTCGTAGTAAAAACTCCAACTCCCAGGATGCAGTCGGGCAGGCGCAGATCCAACCTGCTGGGTCGGTGCCCTCGAGCTCTTCATCACCGCTGCCTCGCGTCACTGTCTCTGGGATCCGTTAGAGGAGAAATGGCTGCAGCTCTGTCCCGTGCCCTCAAATTACCCGGTAAGATGCGCGACACGTATTTCAACCGGACATTTAAACAGACTTAAATCAGATAAAGACGAACAGAAGCCATTATCAGTCAGGACCGACGTTAGGTGGTCTCCGAGGAATCTGTATCGTCACACGGCTCTCTAACGGCTCATGCAGTTGATTCATTTAATGCGCCGCTTCGTCACAAACACACACTTATTATCTGCTCCATGTCGGCTCAGGTTTAATGGACATGTCTCCCACATGATGTCATTAACATGGAGGAGGTTGTCTGTGTGTGTAGAGCAGCATGTTGACATCTTTCCATCAAAGGCTTTAAGCTAGCTGCTAGCTAACGGTAACCCAACATAAACTGAGCGGCTCTGGAGAGTAAACAAGCCAAGTGTCATCATAAATAAAACATCTGATGCCAGGAAAATATTTTTATTGTGTATATACTAACGTTACTAATGTAATAACTCGTGACGTGCATTATTACTTGTGTTATTGTCATAATATTTAATGTAGTTTTTATTATTTTCTTTTATTAAATGTTTAGTTTTAGGTGTACAGTTATGAGCAGGCTACTACTCTAATATTATTCATTCATTAAATCATTATAATACCTAATATTACAATTAATAGTTGTTGTAATATTAAGTTTTATTTTTTATTTCTCAATTTATTTATTTTTTGCTTTATTTATAGTCTTGGGTCTCCAATTATGAGCAGGCCACAATATTTATTTATTTATTATTTTAAACCTTCAGGCAAAACATTATTACTGTTAGTAGTTGTAGCATATAGATATTAATATTTTCTTTTGTTCTATTTATAGTCTTAGGTCTCTAAATAAAAGCAGGCTATGATATTTTTTATTTTTTAAATTTATTTATATATTTTTTTTAAACCTCAAAATAAAACATTATTACCATAAGTAGTTGTGGTATATTGTTTTTAATATTTTATTTGGCTTTATTTATAGTCTTCAGTCTCCTGTTACAAGGCTACAATATTTTTTTTATTTTATTTTTTTTAGATTTTTTTAAACCTTAAGATAAAACACTACTACTACTGTTAGTAATGGTAGTATTTAGTTTTTAATATTTTCCTTTGCTTTAATTACAGTCTTGGGTCTCCACAAATGAGCAGTCTACAATATTTATTTATTTATTTATTCATTTATTTATTTAGGTCTCCTGTTATGAGCAGGCTTCAATAATTATTTATTTATAAAAAAAAATTTTAAACCTTAAGATTAAACATTACTACTGTTAGTAATTGTAGTATTTGTTTTTTAATATTTTCTTTTGCTTTATGTATAGTCTCAGGTCTTTACAATATTTATTTATTTATTATTTTAAACCTTATGATAAAACCTTACAATTAGTAGTTGTTGTAGTTTTTACTTTATATTTTATTTTACTATTTTTTTTTATAGTCTTAGGTCTCCAATTATAAGCAATTATACATTTTAAAACCTCAAGATAACCTCCATGTAATTATTATAACACAGTTATTACAACAAGTAGTAGTTGTTGTACTTTTTTAGTAGCCAGAGTAAAGCAAGGATACATGTGTAATGCGTCAGAATTGTAATAGAAGTTATGATTGTGTACGACTAATATGTGTACCTGCAGGGAAGAAGGGATCGGAGCTCGGGGAGTACGACCCTCTCACCCAAGCAGACAGCGAGGATGAGAGCGAAGAGGATGACCTCGTGCTCAACTACCCCCGAAATGGCCTTGGCAGGGACAGCTGCCTCGGCACGGGCTCCTCAAAGCTGCGGGGCGGCAGACCTGGAAGGCTCGTTGGGGCCGAAGACGAGGCGCAGGAGGACGAGGAGGAAGAGGAAGACGAATGGAGAGAACGACTCCCCAGCAAATCCAGGCAGGACAGAGACGATATGAAAGGCATGCAGTACTGGAGCCACAGGGACTCGGGCAGGGACAGGGGCGGCGAGGACAGAGGGGGGCCCGGGCCGCTGGGGGGTGCAGGGCTGGGGGTTCATAGTGCTGATGCGGAAGAGAAGAGGATAAGGGTGAGGAATGCTGTCCGAAGTGCGTTTTTCCTGGTGCCTCTGGTGTGCGCGGCCTTGCTCGTGCTGCTGTGTGCGTTTCTGATTCCGTGCCAGAAGGGAGATCTGGAAAAGAGGCTGCAGTGGGAGAGAGCACTGGGAGACGCAGGAGGTAAAGAGAGTAATGTCTAAGTATTGTGGCTACACATTTTCATCGACAAAATGACCGAGGAGTTTGAGATTCTCAACTGGCCACTTATAATGCTCTCTTTAGAACAACATACTTAGGAGTCTCTGTGGCGAGACAACGCTGGCTCACCCATTAATTAGTCGACTGTAATTACACAGGATTGTGAGCATCAGTCTACCCACCACACGTCCTGTTTCAGCATGCTCTATGAAAGCATTGCAGAGTGGAAATAAATACAAACTTGACCAGGATGCTTCTTTAAAGACCATATAAGTAATCTTTAGTATTTTAGAAATCAAACAAGGACACATTTCTCCCCACTGGTAGGCTTATAAGCTTCAGTCAAACACTGACAAGGCTTCTACAGGTAGGTGGTGTTCACCTTGTTGTGGTTTCTCTGTCTAGGTGTCACTCCGCCCGCGCTGGCGTTGTGGGATGTCGACGGTGATTCAGTGGAGGATGTGTTTCTGGGTGTTACCGAATTGACCAATGACACCCATCTGCCAGAGAACAAAAGTATGTGAGGAATCCTCTTAATCACCCTCAACTTTATATCTCATTTTCCTTTAAAGGTCCAGTGTGTAGGATTGAGGGGGATGTGTTGGCAGAAGTGGAATATGATATAATAAGTATGTTTTCTTTGGTGTATAATCACCTAAAAAATGAAGGAATCGTTGTGTTTTCGTTACCTTAGAATGAGCAGTATCTACACAGGGAGCGGGTCCTCGTCTATGAAGATTGCCATGTTGTTTCTACAGTAGGCCAGAACAGACAAACCTAACACTGGCCATTTGCGTTTCGCTTTTTAAAACAATAAACCTGCTTCATTCAGTGTTTTTACTGGCTTAAATCACTGATCTATTTGTTTTGGAGAGGAAAAGACCTCTGTGGATAATCCGGCACTCGCTAAAAACTTTCTTAACGTCTGTGAGCACACATTAGCAAGTGCTGGGCTAGCAGCCCGTCTCCGACATGCTAAACAGTGGAGAAACACAGATTTGTGCTTCTGTGGCCTGGATTTTGACGACTTCAGAGTGAGATCAGGTTGGTTTCTACAGAAGTCTAGAGTGAACAAACCAAACACTGGCTCCATCTGCGTTTTGGCATCGGCCACCGTAGTTAGAAGTCCCTCTGTGATGAGCAGTATCAGAAAAACTCTGATTTTTTTTAACATTTAACAGCTTTTTTCAGCATTTTTAATGGTTTAAATCACCAAGTGTGTTTGTTTTGGAGAGGAAGAGACCTCTGCAGATAATTCAGCTCTTGGTAAAAACCTCCTGAACGTCTGGATCTTAAGTTATCAGAGAAAAGAGGTGAGCACAGATTAGCAGGTGCTGGATGAGCAACCCGTCTGTGTCATGCCTAACAGCGTAGAAGAAACACTGATATGTAAAGTAGAACTGCTTTATTCACTGCTTTTACCAGTTGTAATTACGCAGTCCGTTTGTTTTGGAGAGGGGGAGACCTCTGCGGATAATTCAGCTCCAGATAAAAACTTCCCGAACAATAAAAAGGAATTTTAACCGGAAGCAATTTCAGCAGCCACCAAATCCCCTTAAATCCTGCAAACGTTTCCTTTTACCTATTATTTCTGAAAATGCAATGTTTTCCTAGTTTGTTAATTAATCACATTCTTTCTTCTCGCCAGTTTTCAGTGTGGTGGCCCTGTCTGCAGTCAGCGGTCAGGTGCTATGGAAGAAAACCACACGGGACTCTGTGACGTACATCCAGTGTGGGCTGCAGTACAACACCCAGCCGTCACCTGTGGTCCTACTCATCGGCAAATCCACCGTCACGGCAGTCAACGGCACCACAGGTTAGAGGGCAAGAATAGAGTAGGATATAAACTACTTTATTGACTACAGAAAGACAGAAATTTGTCTTTAGTTTGCATGTGCAAAAACTGCAATTTAAAAAGACAGTCACATCACATCCAGATAGGACACACTGAAGGAGGGGTGTGTAGGATTTAGTGGCATCTAGTGGTGAGGATTGCAAACCTTCCATCTTGTCTCAGTCTGTTGTCTGGTTATTCTGAAGACTGTATGCAAAAATATGCACACACTTGAGCTCAGTTTCTCTCAAACTGGACAAGTGAGGTAATTCTATAAGGCCAATCCCCCTGTGGTATTCAAACCATTTCAAACACAGTCAAAGAGGTTACCTTTCACTCCCCAGGGAAGAATTTGTGGTTGGTCCAGCTCAAGGACATCGAATCCCAGGCGGTGTTACTCCCAGACCTTCAGGGTGACTCAGTCCCAGATCTGCTGATAGCCACCCTGCCTGCAGATGAGGTATAGCTATGACAGTCCCCTCCCTCTTCATGTGAATATGAGTGTAAAGTTTACAGATCGTGTTTCCAAATTTTTCCATTTAGTGACTGCATACCTTTTCTTTGTCAGGCTCTGGATCTCTCTGTGACACTGATCTCTGGGCTGACAGGGGCAAAGCTGGGACATCCTGTGCCATTCAGCCTCACTGGGCAAGGAAAGCTGATAGGTCCTTTACTGCATGAGACACAACAAGGGGCGTACTACATCCTCTTTGGACTAGGTAAAGAAATCAAACAGCATTATGTGTGTAAAGATCAACAGTCACCATGTGTGTTCAGAGTTATTTAACTGCGGGTTTACAAGACTTTGTTTCAATGTCTTTTGTTCTCAGGTAATGTGGAGGCCATCTCTCTGCGTGATATCTACATTCGCGCCACTGGAAAAACGCCCCTAACTCAGGCACTGAAAAGGAGGGACCCAGGGTGGGAGGGACTCAAGACAACGAATTCCTCCTTCATACACATTTACAGGTATGTCTCAGTGACTTGCACACGACTCTGACTTGCTACTTGAATCTTAAACGTTATTGCTAATGTAATATTATTTGATTTATGCAACTGCTGTTTGTATTCTTCATTGTCTTAATTCATTCACATTCACTTATAGATTCAAACATTTTTGTACAATTTATATGGAAGACTGATCTCTGAAATCTAGAAGATTCTTTAAACTACAGTTTACTTGCAAACATGTTAAAGGGTAAGTTTTGTATTCTTCAACCTGGACCCTAATTGTCCATGTTTTTGTTTCTAAGTGACCAATGGGAACAACACTTTTTGAAATCGGTTCAGCATTGAGCAAGACACAGGCTAGAGTGTAACCATTAGGGACATGTTCGTCATATTGTCGTACTTTTTAAAAAAAAAACTTACTGGGGAAATATGGTGTCAAGTTTTCTTGGTTGTATACACGGTAAATAAACAAAAAAAAAAAGATGGCAAAAAGTTTGTTTATGAGACCGTTTCTGACTGATAGAAGTCAAAATCACACCTTTGGTATCTTCTCTGTAGGGGATCAGAGCGTGTGGGGTTCATGCTCCCTCTTGTGGCTGGGTTTGGCAACAACCACAACAGCCTGGACACTGTTTCCAACCTCAACTTCACCAAGAGTGACTGGGTGCTGGTGTACGGCTCCAGCAAACTGTCAGTGCTCAGACAGAGGGACATGCGTAAAGAATGGACCCACAACTCCGCTCCCATTCACAGGTAAAGCCTGCCATGACATTTCTGTTACTGCCAACAATACTACTGATCTGTTTTACAAAAATACAGAGACCTAAAGGAATACATCGCCCCCAAATGACTATTTGTGTATCAGTTACTCCACCTGTGCTGCATTAAATTATCGAAGAAAACCTTGTTTGTCTGGCATGCCTCCACAGTGGACGAAGAATCCCAAAGCGTACGCCAAGTACTTCCCAAACAGACAGCCCTTTCCTACGAGGGACTGAACTGAACGCTCAATGCCAGACTCCATTGACAAAAACAGTAATTTTACCTTAGTGAATACAGGAGCTGCTACTCTACTGGTGCCTCAATTGGTTAGTTTGTTTGTGTTATTGTGTGACTTTGGTGTTTTAAAGGCTTAGTTTGGATTCACCAAAGTCACACAAAAACGCAAACAAAATACAGATTGAGGCAGTGGTAGACGAGCACCGCCTGTGTACAGCAAGGTAAAATGACTGGTTTTGTCAATGGAGTCTGGCTTTGGAGACTGCATCGATAAGTTTCGCTTTCAGGTCAGTTTTCTG
>JAPZEB010000009.1:22791682-22803706 GCA_029783705.1 Chaetodon striatus
TGTAACACACTTTTTACTGGACTGACAAAGCAGACATTATAATAAACTCCAGTTTATTCAGAATACAGAACCCAGAGTTAGAACAAAAACTAAAAGGTCTGACCACATAATTCCTGTTCTATCTTCTCTTCACTGGCTCATAATAAAACAAAGAACTGATTTTAAAATACTTTACTGTTCTAAATGTTTAGATGGTTTAGCTCCTTCCTATGTTGCTGACACAGACTACACACCAGAGAAATCCCTTAGAGCATCAAATAAAGGTCGACTCACTGTACCTAAAATCAACTCTGTCAGCTCATGGTGTTTTCAGTCATTATGGTCTGACTCTCTGGAATTCTCTTCAACAAAAACTGCAGTCTGCTACAACAGTGTTCTCTTTTAAAAGCAAATCTTTTTTTTAAGCTTTTAGTCAGGTTTTTAAAGGTATTTTCATCTGTTTTAAAAAATAGTACTATTAATGTTCTCTAATAGTACCCTGTTATTTTGTTTGTTTTTATCATGTCCAGCTTGTTTTATATATCTAATACATTATTATGTTATGATATTTTTTATCATGTATAATGTATTTTAAGCACATTGAGTTTACCCTTGTTGTATGAAATGTGCCATTTGTCCCCAGAGTGTTCAAATTAGCCGCACACAGCCTGATCATTTCGATACAAAGCTCTAAAAATCTAGTAAATAATCTTCCTTTTTCTTTTGTGAGATCTATTAGGAATGATAGGGTCAGATGGGACAGTGCCTTTTAATTAAATTAGAATCACTGAATTACACCATACAGCCTTTGTTTTGTTTTTCTTCTGGAGCTGCAAGGCATAATGTTTGCATACATTCTTACACCATGTGTGGCAATAGTCTGCTGGTATGAGTAAGCATGAGTGTGCATTAGGGTTGCAACAGTGTGAGATTTTCACAGTACGACAACTGTCTCAGGAAATCATGGTATCACAGTATGAAAGAATTTATCTTATGAGTCAGAACGACCCTTTAAGGAATGAAAACGAAAGGGTTATTGTCCTCAGCAGAAGGCGTACGGCACCACTGAAGTGAAATGTACATCACAGGGGTGTTTCTGTTGAACTTATTTTATTGATTGCAAAAATTGTGTATAATTTACAAAGACGATACGGGCTCTACAGTACTTTAAATATGAAAATATTCTCAAAAGGCAGGTAGATAAGTCACTTTATCACAATTCATACTGTCAATAAAAAAAAGAAATTGGCTCATCGATGCAACAACTGTCATTTGTCATGTGGTGGCGTGTGAATGCCAGCAATGATCAGGGGAGACTGGAAGCGTCAGAGTTCCAGCTTCTCAGTCGTGGTTTGAAAATAAAGACATCTGCGATGTGGGACAACATTCATTCAACAGCTTCTACAAGCATCCCCAAAGAAAGTTGAGCCTGAATTTGCGTCTGTACAATCACAGATCAACTTCCAATTCAGCCTGCCAGGAATTATGAACGTTTGCTGTCTTGTCCTGTATTAATCCCAATATATTTTTCCAGAATTTTATATTCACAAGCACAATACCACGTAAGAACAATTCTGTCCAGGTATAAAAAATATAATTACAGCAAATGATGAGCTCCCATTTCTAAAGAAACGCGCGCCATTTTCACAGAGTAAACATGACTGTAAAGCTGTACAAAACTGAGATGACAGTAGCTCTTATGTAACTGTGTCGACTCCTGCTGTCTCAGGCAGAAGAAACGGAGTCAATGACAAGATCATGCCACAACAAAAAAAAAGCTGATACAGTCTGTATCTACAAACCTGATAAAAAAAGAAAACATGCCACTCAACAAATATTCCAGTTTTCAGACCAAAGGCGCACTCATACATGCTTGCACTCAAAGCAAAGCCAAAATAAAAAATAAAAAGTGCAGTTTTATATAACGTGTGGCCCAGTGTAATAAACCCGGCTAATAGCTACTCTACGCTGCTCGTTGGCAGAATGATTGAAAACTAAGGCACTATCATGGTCCCCACACAGCCGGAACTGTACAAGTCCAACAGTCATCTCCTCTGCTTTCCTGTAATCCTCTTTGATTCAGTCACCATGAAGCAGACACACCTGCAAAACAAAAAACATGAACTATAACCACACCAATTTCATCCTTTATTGGCTGCAGAGCATTTCCCTGCCTGTTCTCGATCAGTCCGTACCTGTCACTATGTCTGCAAGAGCGTTAGTACCAGTAGCAGACTCTCAGTGGTCCAGGCTGTTTCCCAGCTTCTGCCCTTCCTGCAGAGCAGCCATGGCCAGTCTCAAGTGCTCCTTTAGACTCTGGATCTCTCGCTCGCTCCGGCCCTTCATCCCACTCAGCTCCTCGTGCACCTCCGTGTATCGTTCACAGGCCAGTCGCTTCTCCTGCGGGGTGATGAGGAGTAGACAAGCTTAAGTTCCTCAGCCTGCCTTATCTACTGCCACAACCATGATTCCAAAAAGTTAGGACACCATAATAAAAGTAAAATGAAATTATTTGCTAATCCTGTTCGACCTATATTAAATTAAATGCAGTACATAGACAAGATATTTAATGCTCAAACTGATAAACATTGTTTTTTTTGTTAATACACACTTGTTCACAGGTAAACAGGTTAATAGATAATATTGTGTAAAAACATCCTTAAAAGGGTTAGCTATTCACGAGCAAGGACAGAGCAAGGTTCACCACTTTCTGAAAAACAGCATGGCCAAATAGTCCAACATTTTCAGAATGTAAATGCACAGTAGTAAGGAGTTAAAGGATTTCAACATCTACAGTCTATAATATCATCAAAAGATTCAGAGAAATCTCTGCATGAAAAGGGGCAAGGCTGAGAACCAACAATGAATGCTCCTGACCTTTGACCCCTCAGGCAGCACAGCATTAAAAACAAACATGACTGTATAAAGGATATTACTACATGGGCTCGGGAACACCTTGAAAAATCAATGTCAGTAGACACAGTCCATCCTTGAATCTACAAATGCAAGTTAAGACTCTACCATGCAAAGTGAAAGCCATATTTCAACATCCTGAAACAACGCCGACTTCTCTGAGCCCGAGCTTTTCTGAGACGGACTGACACAAAGTGGAAAAGTGTGCAGTCCACATTTTAGATTATTTGATTGGAAGTCATGGACGTTGTCTTCTTCAGACACACGAGGAAAAGGACCTATGCTGCAATTAAAACAACGTCTTTTCCAGGGACGTCCCTGCTTATTCCAGCAAGACAATGTCCAGACACACTGTACATGTGTTACAACAATGAGGCTTTGTCGTAAAAGAGTGCATTGACCTGCCTGCAGTCCAGACCTGTCTCCTATTGAAAATGTGTGGCACATTATAAAGCACAAAATATGACATCGGCGCCCCCGGACAGTTGAGATCTGAAGTCGTATATCAAGCAAGAATGGGAAAGGATTTCACTTCCAAAACTTCAACAATTAATGTCATCAGTTCCTTAACACCTCAGGGTTGTGTCCACCAAAGTGTTTTTTTTTTTCTGAGGCCAGCGTATTTTTTAAAAATTCTTTGCAATGGGAGCGAATTTACACGGCACCACGAAAAGCCGACAGTGCGATAAGGCGCTGGCCGTTTGGGCTTTTTTAAATTTTGAGTGCGGAGTTGTAAAATGTTCAACTTTTGGGTAAAAACGCCACACTCATCACTGTCACTTAGGCTGTCAGATCACAGTGTAGGGGTGACAAATACCGCAGAGACACCGGCACATGTACTAGCGCTCAACAACAACAGTGGAGGAGAAATCTGTAATAAAATATTGCGTTTCCTGTAATAAACCCACACTGACCAGTGGGTCACAATGGGAGAAAAACTGTAGTGGACATGGGGCCTATGTGAGTGATAACAGAGGTGATAACAGAGAGGTAAACACACCCCTGTCCCAATATTTTTGGAGCATGTTGCAGACATAAAATTCAGAATGTTTATCAGTTTATCAGTTTGAACATTAAACATCTTGTCTTTGTACTGTATTCAATTCAATATAAGTTGAACAGGATCTGCAAATCATTGCATTCTGTTTTATTTACGCCTTACACAGCGTCCCAGTATGTTCTGGAACTGGGGCTGTACACCGACCAACTCTGGGACCATTTTAGTGTGACATCACATGCACTATTAAAAACATGTATATTTTCTGTATAAACATTTGTGTTTTCAAAATTACAACATTTGTATAGTATAACCACCCTAGGAGCAGCAATAACAGAGGCAGGGGAGGTAAAATATACCAACGAGAGAGGAGCGTCCTTGCAGTGCTGGACTTTGTTAAATTTGTTTACTATATAGTAATCACCGGACGAGGATGCCCAGAGCACAAAGCTGCAGGCAAAGAGGTTATAATAATGTTATAAGTTATTGTAACCTCTGTGGTGCAGGGTTTTCCCAGCCTATTCAAAACTCAGCAGGGCCACCTCTGTGTTTTTAGACCATCTAAGCCAATTATATAGATTTATCCCAGTGTCTGTTTAATGAACTTTGTGTTCATTGTTTAACTGTTCTCAACATGAGCCAGAAAATCCTGGAAATTTGTTGCACTGCATTTTCTGAAAGCTCCGTTGGCTATAAGACACTTAACCACCTTGTTCATGGATGTGAGGATTAACATTCCACGTTATTCATCTAATAGTGTAGGGGTTACAGAGAGAAAATACAAATACTTGCACAAACAGACACAGAGAAACAAAGTACCGTGTTAAGAAACTGCAGCTCGTTCCTTAGACAGCTGATCTCCTTGTGTAAGTACTCTATCTCGTTTTCTTTCACCCTGAGAAGAACCTGGCAGAAAAACAACAAAACAACAGTGTGGTTGTTATTTGCTGCCAAAAAGAAAGAAAGAAAAACACACACACAACGTCTTTTTATTACCCTAAATCCTTCTAATTATCACTTGAGTTCGCCAAAAAAGCAATTGTGTTCTGGCTGATTTATGACGAACACAGTGGGCGTCCTCTGTAATTTATAGCGTACATAACTTAGGGCTTTTGGCCAATTACTGTTTATCATGACAGTCTGTTTGTGTTCAGAAAACTGCAACACTAGTTTGGTAAACACAAAGTGTAAAAATAAACTGCTGTATTTTTGCTACTTTAGGGTTTTGCTTTATAATGACTCTCAGAGGCTGGGTGACACGTCAGTATCGTTTGTTTGTACAGCAGGGAGGCTTATTTCTGAGACTGATGCTCCTCTAGAAGTCACCAGTGTCTCTCTGATCAAGTGCCGTTGAGAGAAAAAGTACACTTGACTTAAATAGCCAGCACTTTTTAAAGTAATCCTGAACATTTCTGCAAACACTTCACTGTAACACCAATACTGAAAGTCATGTTTTGCACATCTACAAGACGCAGCCTCCAATATTACCTAATCTAACACTTGTTAAGCTTGTTAAAACTGAGTGGTTGTGAGTGAGTCTCTTAACTTGCTCTCCTCTGAAGCCATAAAGGGTCAGTCCTCTTCACTTCTGGTTTATTTTGTCAAGGTTTTACAGTATTAACTGCTTAGACTTTTGTCCACACACCAACACAGTGAAGTCAAATGTTAATGTTTGTTTTAGTTAAGAAACCACTAAACAATTACATTTGAAGAACTTGAGAGCAATGTGCTTTTCCACAAAAGATGTCTCTGTTATGCCAGATAATCCACAGTCATCTGTGTTAACAGTGGAACATTCTGATTAATATACTTAAAGTGGAAAATGTGTTTTTAAGTAACTGAAAATACCAAATGTACTGTTTATTAGATTAGTATAGTTTTTAGCATCAATAAAAAGTAAGGTCTAGTCCACACATACTTTCTGTGCGTTTTTGTCTTTTGTCCACACAAAACTTCATTTTAGGTCACTGACTTCTGACCTAGTACATCACTATAGATGAGATTAGTATGTTTTTAGCACCAATAAAAATCTAGTCTAGTCCACATGTGTCAGGTATATTTGAAGACATGGCTTTTTCCTATGCATTTTCGCCTTTCGTCCACATAGAAACTGCATTTTAGGTCACTGTAAACGAACTCCACCCAGGGTGAAGATTTTCAGACTCTTGTCATTTTTCACGTGTAGAAAGAGAAAACTGAGTTTTTGACTTGTAACACCAGAGTGTGCAGTGTTATCTTCTTTACAAGGCGTCACAGATGAGGTGACACTTCATGCAGTGGTGGAAGTGACCAAAATAGTGCTGGCTCTAACCTCGCTAACAGGACTGTTTACATGTTTACACATAAATGCACAACTCTTCCACTATACTACGGAAACAAGGTGTCACAACGTACTAAGGAGGTCACTGCTCCAGTCGATCAACATAACTATTACTTAAACTACGATTTATCTGTTCCAAACTTAATTTGTGTAAAAATGTCAGTGCACGTACAGCACAAAACCGGACAAATATCAAACATAATTTGACAATATACAGTGCAGACTGCAGCTTAGTTTAAAATGTCCAACTTTAAAATGCTTAAAAATACCCATAAATAAGTAATAAATATGGGCCAAGCACCCAAGCTAGCTCAAGCATTAGTAAGTGTGACAGAAGAAGGGACAAAGCTTGACATGACCTGTTTGTTCTTCAGTGGGAGTGACCTTTATCTGCAGCCTGAGGGTAAGTGACTGTACTGGATGTTTAGCGTGTGCGTGTGTGTGTGTGTGTGTGTGGTGCCAGCAGCTATTTGTAGTCTTTTCATTTTAATTTGTTTGCTGTAAGTGGCCTTCTACTAATAGCTTCTTTCCCACGCTTCTTATTGGCCAACATCTTCTTTCTTCATTCACTGTCATGAGTATGCCAAACCAAAAGGTGGCTTTAGGGTTAGGGTTATATCGCCACCTCTTGGACAGCGCTTCTCATGTTTTTACGTTTTCATTTGGACTGAGATCGGACGAAGGACGGAAAACACTTTTGACAAAAACACCTGTGTACCTGCTGACCAGGCCTACATGTGCACAGCTACACAGAGGAACCTCTGTGCAATCACTGAGTAATCTAATCCAGTAACAACACATTTTATTTTACTATTTCACTGAGTAGAAATAAAATTATTAGTTGTTCGTAGATTAATTAGAGGCAGTCAGAGAGCTAGCTGCTTCCTTAAGGCGACTCTCCTGGTATCACTGTTAGTTATGGTTGACTTTTGCATTTAAAAACACATATCTGTAAGACCTGTAATGCAGTGGGTGACTGTTTCACACTTATACACATCTGCTGGGAGTTACTGTCAGTTCAGGAAGTTACAAAAAAACTGGCTGACACAGACCCTTGTCACCTACTTTCAGTTTTAAGTGCAGCGTAGGAGCAGTTACCTCTAGTTCACAGGGCGAGTCTTTGTTATCATCTGTGATGGCAGATCGTGCGCGACTGATCTCCTCCGTCAAACGAGCCTTTAAGTCCTGCAGAGGAAAATATTTTGTCTTCATAAATGATGCATGTTGTTTGGCATACACTTGCAGGCCATGGATCAGTAGTTTTTATGGCCAGATTAACAGATTGCACACTTTATTTTTTACTGTACCAACAAAAGAACCACAGCATGTCAGCAACTTTTGTTTGAGCTTGGATAGTGCTGCACAATAACAAATACAGTATGTGTACACAGTCCATAAAAATGTCATGCAACATTTCAGAATTACACCTTCCAGTGCATCATAAAGGAGAGAAAACCCTCTTTGATTCTGAGATAGTTTTGGCTTAACTCACCTGGTTCTCTTTCCTCAGCTGCTCCATGTCTCTCTCCTTGCGGCTGATCTCCCTCTCCCTCTCAGCGTTGTTCTGCTCGGCTCGATTTAGCTCCAGACACTTCTGAGAGTAGCGCTCAGACAGTCCGGCCAGCTCTCTCTGCAAAGCCTGGGTCTCTGCCCTGCAGAAGAAGACAGATGTGTTCATGTTGGAGTCCTTAGTGAACTAAACTGTAGGAATAAGAAATAACAACTGCCATGCTGCAGGTTCAGATCATATAGAATGTACATCACTTTACATGCTTTCTTTTTACTGTAGAAGCAGCTAAAATAACAAAGAAACAACAATTATATGATTAAATAACATACACAGCACTGCTCCAGTGGGGAAAACCCTTTTCTTACACATCGTGCACAGACAACCAAATTTAATCTTATATAAAATCTATCTATAAAGTGGCTGCTTATTTGTGGTGCTCTGCACTCACTGAATACCTCTTAAATAAAGTATAATATTATTTCATAGTATTGATTACATTTAATAACAGCAACATGCTGTGAAAAACTGTGAGGGTGTTTTTGTTCCATTTTCATGAGGCAAGTATTTCCTACTGTGGTTTTCAAACATCTTCACTGCTCATGACCAATAACCACAAAAATAAGGAAGAGCATGCAAAAAGCGAAAAAACGCAGCGTAGGCAACACAGATAAGCCCCTAAATGCAGGTTCCAGTAGCAGCCACGGAGACAGCGTTGTGTCAAAGGCCTTGTGAAGCTTACAAAGGCAAGCTAATCCATGACCAAATTCTTCTGCATTCCTTAAGTGCCTAACAGGACCCAGTGGCCTCTGCGGTAATGGCCTCGCTTAGACAAGGAACCCTGGATTGTTGTGGAGTCTGCAAATTCTACCTTTTATTTCACAGAGAACCCTTTTGTGGCCAGCTAACTCCCACTTAAAAGCACAAGAGAGCTATTCACATAAATTACCAATGCTGGCCTGCGCTGACTGAGACTGAAGGCTGAGCTATGACCAGGAGTTTATTTTCAAGGCAATATGAAGTAAAAGCTTACACAGAAACAGGGTGCTTGAACAACGCAGTTTACCATCTTTGTATTCCTGTCTTTCTGCATGCATGTAAACAATTTATATTCACATTGTCACCTAAACAAATCAAAATATTTTCTTTTCTTTGTCGTAACAGACATTAAGACTAGTTAAATGTGTTCTTAGCCACTTTAAGTGTACACCTATACCACGCTGGCAAAACCAGATTTGATGCTACTTACTGTTGTTGGGCCCGCAGAGTATGTGAATCTAGCACTCCACTGCTTAGCCTTTTGACTCTCTCCACCTCTCTCTCCAGCTCCTCTTTGTGTTTCTTCTTCAAAGCCTCCATTACTGAAACACAAACACACAAGCGTGACTCAGCTTCTACATGATCTCCTCCTGGTAGCTGCTAACAGCACACCAAGGCTTTTTCTGGCTGGGGAGGCTCAGAGGTAAAAGAAATGAACAACTGAGAAAATTTCCTCAGAAGAAAAGATCAATGTGAATCCAAAAAATGTTAACAGTCTTTACAAAGCAAAGACTGAATCTGTACAGAATACTTAGACATGACAGTGAATTTCAACTAAGTGTGGTATCAATATATCGTGTATATCCAAAGATTAACAGGATTTCTACACATTTTTCTTTCATAATTAAATTTCCAGACTTACTGGTAGATTTTTCACACCATATTTAATATCCGAGTACACGTGGCAAGATGCTTTTTTAAATATTATTCATACTATATCTGGAATTGTCAAGCCAGCCCTGGGAAAACTGCACTTACACACTGTGGCCTTTTAGTCCAGTCCACTGTTACACATCTCTGCCCACAGAGGAAGTAACCGGTGCTAACTATATTGTATCATTTTCCCTTATCATATTAAATAAATAATATTGTATTATTGTTCCCCCCGTATCTTTTTTAGTCTTCTACTAAATAAGAACAAAAAACAAGTTAAGCATTTTAATTTTGGAAATGTCGATGTCCACAGCCATAAAAGTTTCCTTATGCAGAAAAAATAGTTTGTTACTTTCTTAATACCTGCTTCACAGCGTAACTCAAAAATATTTGTGATACTTTGTACATACAATTAAAAGATATTGCCACATTTTTTTTTCAAACTAACCTGGATGTCAGGATTTGAGTTACAAAGCCCTTGGAGCAGAACTGTGACGCACAAACGTAAAAGACAGCTCTGCGAAAGAGTGTGTGGTCAGTCTCAGGACTTGCTTCCTGCCTTGTTTTCAGCAACATCACGTTTACTCTGATCACACATCACACACAGTAGCAAACATTTTGTCTGCTCCGAACACTGTGAAAAACACTTTGCTACTTGTATGACCAATTTAATAATCTGGAAACTGTATAGGAACGCTGCCCTGTATGTAATTGACAGGCATTCATATCCTAATATGAAAGTGGAATGGTGGCATTACAGAGGAGTGTAAAAGCCCTGCTGAACCTTTTTTGCAAAGTTCTCAAAGTTTGACAAGAAAAATAACCCAAGGCCACAACACATAAACAGTGCACTGTATTTGACCTTTGACCCCGACCCAGTTCTGACTAATTTTCTTTAGCATATGACCTCTACCTAATGGTTCAGTTTAAGTAACAATTATTCCTGTAATATTTTCTGCTATTTTATAAGTGAAATGAAAGTTGCCTTCACAAACACATAATTATTTTGGTCTTGCCGTTCTTCTCTATCCTGTCTAGTCTACTGACCTCGTGCGGTGTCCTGGGTCTCCTCCAGCAGCAGCCTGTCCTTCTCGGCCTCTAGCTCTTTGATTTGGCGATCGTGCTGCCTCTGCAGCTCCTCCAGCGCCTGTCGATGAGCGCGGTCCATGGCTGCCAGGCTGCGGCCGCAGGGGGCCTCAGGGCCACAACCGCCCCTCACACTTCCTCCCCATTTCCCTCCCCCTACTCCTCCTCCACCTCCTTGTAGTTGCTCCAGCTGCTGCCTCAGTGACGCCACCTGAAAAAGGACAAAGATGGAGGTAAAGCCCACTGAGCCATGGGAAACCGGGACAGAAGCCTATTGATGTAGCATGTTAACATGAGGTGGCACAAACGCTGGTGCTGGCAGTGAAATACATGAGTAGCAACAAGGACGAGGATATAAACAGGATGCTTTTGGATTGCCAAATATTTCGAAACCAACAGCAGATTAATTCATTCATTTTCACTGACTTCAGAATAAAGCCAATGAAAATTTTAGCCAAATCATTGACTTTGTTGCAGGGTCTCACTGCCAACACATAACCTACACATGATCACAACAGTGCACCATCTTGATTCATTGTTTATCTATGAACAGGACGAACGATGCCAACACTCGCTCCACTACTAGCTTGGGCATTGTACACCACTTGGATTTCACGGTTGTTGGTGCTCAAAGTTCAAATGACTTGAACTTTGAACCCAAACGCTGCTGACCTTTCAAAGCCTGATTAGATTCAAGCTACAGAACAGGCTTAAACACAAAGGAGGCATTCAGCATTCATTAAATTGTAATCATAGTGTGATTAAAGGAGCTGTAGACAACATTTAGAGCAGATCTTTAATTCAGAGGTTGTCTGCACATGAATCTCACTATTGAGGTAGCTGAGGCGCAGCTAGCAGCAAACAGCGCAAACGGCACGAACAGCGCTAACAATGGCAAAAGTGCTGACAGAGCTTAAGGTATTAACCAGATGGTGGAGGGTCACCTCTAAATCTCAACATCCCCTCCATGTTGACTTTCAGATGCTTCCATCAGGGTGGAGGTTTTGCCTACCTAAATGTGGCATGAAGCGTTACAGATCGTCCTTTGTCCTGTCTGCTATCACTTATCTTATCCAGCGGTGACCACTAATTGTCCATGATTTACCCCTGTGTGAGTGTGTGATACTGGATTCTGTGTGTTTGTATTGTACTGTCTGTTTTGTTGCACTCATGACTACTGTCTGCATCTCAAATTGCACCTCGGGGACATTAAAGTTTACCTTACCTTACCTTACCTAACTGTATTACAACACACACAGAGGGAGTGTGACTTTACTATGCTCAGGATGCCATTACTCCACCACATTTTTACATAGCAAACATATAACACATATTTGCTGCTACACTTACGCTCTATATACAGAACCTTTAGAATAAATGAACATAAGCTTCACTCTAGCATGAAAATGACAGCTCTTGTTTATAAAGGAAATGAACAGTATGATTAAATACCAGCAATTAGCAGAGTGTCTCCCCGCACATCTTCAGCATCTTCCTGTTTGGTGATAGCCGAATACAAAGTCACAGGCA
>JAPZEB010000009.1:22803806-22828738 GCA_029783705.1 Chaetodon striatus
AACCAAAGCTGCACATCACAACACGCAGAGACAGAGCAGACAGGAGTGTCAGCAGTATTTCCCATATCAATGTCTAATCATGAATTTTTACTTTTAATTTCCACTGCATATTTTAGATGGAAAACACTGCTGAAGAGCAGGAAGGAAAAATAGTGAGTCAAGTGTTAACAGGCAGAAACAGGAAATGTTAACATCATCCGTACAGATGAGTTAATTTGCATTTTATTTAATTTGCAAATTGGAAAATCATCTCCACGCACTACCTCCCTCTGCAGCGCCTCATTGGCTGACTGGCTGGACCGTGATCCCATTGGTAGTAAGGAGCTCATCTCCTTCAACGGCATGCGCTCAAACTCAGCCCACTTTTTCTCTATTTCATCCTCCGTGCGTAGCCTTTGGTTCGATCCCACACCGCTGCCCTTCCTGGACAGCACAGCTTCCCACTGGCTGCTTGTGTTCCTCTCCTGCCACTGGCTGTGCTCCCTCCCCTGTCCCTCTGCTGCTTCTCTCTGGCTGGCTGGAAGAGGGCCAGACGAGGCAGGTACAGGGGACAGTTCGACATAGTCAAATCTACGATGAGTGGGAGGAGCGGATGTCGGAGCATCTGACTGAATGTCGGCATGACGTGATGATGGGCGACGGGATGACAGCTGAAAGCGAGAATGGGAGTTTTCCTTGTCACTGCTGCTGTCAGGTAATCTAGAGGAGAGTAGAGAAAAATAAGTACATTATAAATAAGGCTATCAAAAAAAGGCATTTTCTTCCTCTTCTATCTCCATAAATTTTATTTGAATCAAATAAATAGGTAATCGATGAATCACAAATTCTACTGATGAAATAAGAAAATCAGCCTCATATAAAGCCTAAAAATCAACGCTCGAGGAGCAGCTGGCAGTGAGTCATTATGAAAACACAACACGTGTTGGTATTCCAAGTAGCTAATGAAACTTTGATTCATCTTCAACAGCCAAAGTATACAGTGACTGAAACTCTTCTGGGGCAGGGTTATTGGTAAATGTGAGTAACAGATCCTCTTATCTGACTGTATTTAGCCAGAGCTGAGACTTGCATGAGCAATTCAAGAATGCTGAGGCAACCAATCTTAAAATAACAGAAGTGTAGACTTGTAGAATAAAGCATAAAACCTAGTGACAAAGCCCCTCACATGCTACCTAAGCTAAAGTGATGTTTCAAAATGTCATGGGTTTTGTGAGGGGAGCTATGCTGGGTATGAAACATCTTTTTGCAGATGCACCCACCTCTACATCGCTGCATTAAACTTGGGCGTTTTGTTCATGCTGCAGATGTTAGAACCTGCTTTCCACAACAGTTTCACACTTGCTGAAACTCCCCTCTCTGTGATTACACAAGACACTGTGCTACACTTTAAAAATAAAACACTAAAGCTGTGAAGCAAAGCTACTAAACTTTGCAACATTTAATTTTGGCCTACTTTAGATTACATCTGCAATGCAGCACAATCCCTTTGCATACATGTAGATATTTTTCTAGACCCAAATGCACATATCTGTAAAAATTAAATTTGTTTATTATATAACGGATGTGTTTTTTCCCCTTATTGGGATCTTTTCCTTTTTGAGATTTGACCAAATTTTTAGAGGGGTGTTTTAGACACAAGTTCTGTACATGTATTTAGATTTAATCTGTTTTGCCTCTACCATATATTTTTGAACATAGGTGATGTTTGCTGATATATGGGATAATACATTTGATAAAAGGTTTTATAAACTAAGATATAGGTTTGACATTTTGTGGTACGGCCTTTGCATCACTGCTTTATTTCCTATGAAATTGTTTATTGGCAGTTGGTGTGCGACCCTGAATGGTTTAGATGGTTAACCACACCTGCCAACGTAGATCTTGTCAGCCTGTTGGTGTGCTCTATAAATATAGGTGTGGTTTCAACTTTTCAAACATTCTGACCTGACAAAGACCTAAGTAGGATCGAAACGTTGTCTTGATTAAGATTTTGTGGCATGGAGTAAGTGTGCAGGCGTTACTTTTTCATTCATGTACACTGTTTTTTGACAGCCTTGCATCTATATGATGTATGTATAATTATTCTCCCTTAGTGTATGGTCATGTATCAATTATATCCAGATCAAACTCGATATCTGCAAATACATAATACTGAAAAATATAATTTGTATAGTAGGAATGCCACCATTGCTAGCATTAACAAACACAGAATATTCAATTAACATTTATATGAAACAGACAGAGAAACCAAGTAACTCCCTGACTTCATTAAAGTGTGACAAGGAAATGTTAATTCTTACATGATAAATTAACCAGTTATAAAAATGCAATTAGTTTATTTAATGTCAATAAACAAGCATTACTGCTTATATAACTGTAGGAGTACGAGAGGTCACAACAAGCTGCCTTCTAACACAAGTGTGCAAGGTTTAAAAAGCCTGAGTCTGAGCAAAATCTTAACTATTATTTTTAAAAATTCAACTGGCTTACTGAGTGAGGTCTGGAGAGCTGCTGGGCCGTATACACTTCTTTAAAACCTCTATCCAATTCCGCCTGATCCCAGCTGTCATGGCAGACAGAGTGAACGCTGCGTCCCGCGTCTGGAGGGACAAAAGAGAAAACAGGTTAGGGAGACACAAAGATGTGACAGAACTGGGGTGAGATGGAAACGATAAAGGAAAATTGAAAGAAAGGGAGATGTAGAGAGACAGGTGGAGGAGATACAGACAGAGATGTGAGTTATGATAACAGAATAACAAGAAAAAGGCAGCAGGGAGAAATTGAGAGCGGGTGTGGTTATAGCTGATAAGGAGGACAAGAGGGGAAGAAGAAAATCAGTCTATTGACCCGTAACAGAGATACGCACCTGTACCTGAAACCCATAGTTCTTCTCCACATCAAACTCACACACCTTCACACAGGATTTTAGGTCAATCTCCCCGTCCAAGTCGTCTTTCTAAACCGACAACACAGGAACATTTCTTTAATACTTTACTGCAATGACTAATTCAATATGTTTGCTCATGCTTAAGGTGCTTAACCAAGCTTTTTATTGAAAAAATATACCTCCTCTGCACTTGAGTCTCTGTAGTACTTCAGTCCAGCATCAGTCAAGACAAACCAATGCTTTTTCCACTAAAAGAAACAACAACGATATCAATTAATTCAAGACTTAAATGAGATTAGCAACTCTTAGGTTCAAATATGACAACCATCAAAACAATACAATGAAAATATCTGGCATGGTATCACCAAATAAAGCATTATTATCACATGAAACAACAGGAAGGCCTCATATTAAACAGCAAACGTACAGTATGTGATGTGTGAAATGAGAAGCTCATTCACTCAAGCGTATCATTCAAAGAGAGGACACACCTGCTGTGCCTCAAGATATTACTGTGATAACACGGATAATCTGCCGCTATCACCTTACACACAACCTTTCTAATTAGGATCGAGGGATAAAAGGAAGAGGAGGATATGACATCTGACTACGACATTCAGCTGTACTGTATCTTACCTCTCCACTATCGTCCAGTTTGGACATCCATCCCTTCTTGAAGTTCAGGAGGTCAGGCTGTGAGGCAAAGAGTACACAGTGTCAAGTTCACTGATCATCATCTGAGTGACTGACAGAAATGTCACAAACACACACAAAAAAGGAAGAAAGGAACTCTGCTGTCTGTGTCGGTCAAGGTCTTTTTTTTTTTGTACATCCGTTTATCACAATCAAGTCTCAGAGGATGTCACAAAGAAAAAAGAACCAGAGAAAGTGAACAGGAACAGAAAGAAAAGTAACAAAAGCAAGACAAAGGACGCTTTGAGTTATATCAAAGGGTGGGGCAATATAATTACATCTCTATACAAGAAATTAGCAGCTACCACACCACCGCAGGTTTGTTCTGTCATCGTACATGAAGGCAGCCAGTACAATGCTGCTGGCTTTTTTTGCCACTAAGAACATAAACCAGTTTCTATTGTGGAGAAACTTGCTTTTCTTAAAATGCCTGTTAAAACCGGTACTGGTACAAGGAAATATTACATTTACTTGTGTATATACATTTTAAAACTATTTTTGAAAACACTGTTACAATTGTGACTGTATTTTGTACTTTTGTGTCGTCTGCAAATGTGTGCAAGGTGTCTGTGTATGCAAATAGGTGTGTGCCAAGACGGGGAGATCATTGGTCGGCAGCTCTGGCAGGTGATTGCAGGTTGCCTACAGTTCAAGACAAGTTAGATTTAAGACTTTAAGACTGTTTTAATGCCTCTCAGAATTAGATTTAAAACCAGTTTTAAAACATTTCCGACATCAGTAACGTCATTTAGTCCGGGAACATTGCGTATACATCTAATTCCTTATTTGACTGGTTAGGGTATCGGAGATAAGGGGTGGAGGTGTTGCAGAGATGAAGGTAGAAATAAACCTGGGGGCAGGTTTACTTGGTAATTTTGTGTTTCTCACTCTGCATGTGGGAGTCCACTGCCTTGATTCCCACCATGCCAAGTTTTAAAAACGCTTTGCATAAAATATACCACGCCTCGTACGCATTGCCTTGAACCAGTTTCAACCATTCCACAAAATCAGAGGATCCACTGTCTCGTAGCCAGTTGTCTCTGTACCCCTGGACGACATAGGGAAGTGCACATTCAATAAAAATTGGCTATTTAACCATGATTTTGTAGAGTGGTTGAGGAGGAAGAGAAAAACAAGGTTAACCAAATAGGCAGCATCCTTTGAGCGTCATGGACGGAAGCAAAATATGAGTGTTGATGGTTCACTACCCTGATATTTAAAAAAACAAAACAAAGATGTTTCCAATAATTTTTAAGTTTTACAGAAAGATTATGATTCATATTCAATTCTATTTCCATGTTTTAGTTGTTTAAAAGTTTTGACAGATTTATTTAAGACACTTTAATATCAATTAAGGCCTTATCTTAAAATGAAATCGTCACCTTTTAAGACTTTAAGGATCTGCAGGAACCCTGGATTGGCGCATGATGATGATGGCGCCCTACATTAAGAGCCAAGATGGTGTTGTCTTGGGAGCAGCGGAAAGGCATATCTTCCTTATCTTCCAATTTTATATGTATAAAGAGAACTGCATGTAGCATTGGACACATTTATTCCCATGAAAGTTGCTCAGTGGCGCATAGAGCCAAAAAAAAAATTCGATTTGCAGGCATAAAATTACACAGATCTTCTGCATCCATGGACCCATAGAGCGAGCACATCAGAGCATCCCACCAGCTGAGCCACATGGATCGATTCCTGATTGTGAAACGAATCATTTGATGCTCAAAAATATATATGTACACTGATTTGCAGATGCCTCTTTCATATGTAAGTCTGTGGGAAAAAGTATTTTTGGGCCCCATGGACTCATGTGACAGACTCAGTATTTGTGAGTCCACAGTTTGGCCACTATGTCAAATTGGCTTCAAAGCCAGTTGCAGCTCCTGGGGGCTTGCCTCCAACTGGCCACAATAACACACACACAGACCGAATGTCACACTTGCCATACTGATGGTTTTGTACTGCTGCAGGTAGTAGGGGTGGGTGGCCTATTTGGTTAACCTTGTTTTCTCCTCCTCCTACTCAAATTAAGGAGGTTAGAGATTGTATTTTGGTTTCTTAAACTTTCTTCAGGTTAGACTGGCTGCTTGCTTCTAAAGTTTAAAGGTGTTTTGTTTTGGTTCATCCCAAATTCTGACCAGGATCCCAGTATGCTCATCTGGGATTGTAAATAATCTAGATAGTCCACACATTCAGTTGTGTCTGTGGGTGTTTGGGACTTGGGGAAGATGGGGACTTGTTTCATGTTGTGTCTCTGTTACCCCTTGACAAGGCATAATAAACATGACTAAGTTTAGATCACTAAATTATCTACTGCTTTAGCACTTTGTATTTCGCATGATGACAAAATTGTATGCTTTTCAATCATTCACCAAAGCCCCATATTGTTAATATAGTAATCCACCACATGATGTTTACATCACAGGATGCTGCTCTATTGCACTGCAGCATGGCAGATACATGTAGGCAACAGTTGCATTGAGAGGCACACATGGAAAGTGAAAAATGACAGGAAACAACAAGCATGTGTGCAGAAGATGAGGACACAAAAATGTGAAGACAACAGACAAACAGAAAGATTAGGAACTGGGGCAGCAAATCATTTGTGATGGGAGGAAAGATCTGGAAACTCAAGAAATCTGCAGTGGGAACACGAGTGTCTACAGTAACTTTTCCGGTCATAACTCAGCCCTGTTGCAAACTATGAAATATTTCACATTTCTCTTTCTCCAGCTGGGCGGTAGCAGAACATGCCTCAAACGTGCTTTAGCTACTCTACAACATTTCCAAGAACAGACCTGTTCTCACTTTTGACACGATGACAGGAAGAGGAAAAACACGTGCTATGTACCTCAAGATGTGGTGATCCCAGATTAAGATTAGGCAACGTTTTCCACTGTACATTCCTCACTTTCCTTATCTCTGTCTCACTACCATGTGCATTCCTCACTTTTAAATCTCTTTCTGCATCCGTCATCTTAGCTCCCACTGGCATTTCATTCCCATCATTTTTTCCCCCTACTGCAGTTACTTACTGTTCATTTTTATTCTCTTGCTACATAATCTTGCCAAGCTCCCTCTCAGTTTGAACTCTAATATAATTTTTCTGTCTGTTCTGTCATCTCTAACCAACCTTTTTTGTACTTATGCTCCCTTCCTGGCATGAGCTTTGTGCCTTCAAGCCACAGTACCACCCAGTTTTCCCCTGTATGAGCCAGTTCATATCTTTAATCTAACAAATTTTAAGGTCTATTAACTTTCAATAGACCGTGTAAATTAGCAACACCATGCTAAGAGAATGTAAATGTATTGCCAAGTTTGATAAGCCTTATGCTTAATTTAAAGGTCCATTGTGTAGGATTTATGAGGCTATACTGGCAGAAACAAAATATAACATAAAAAAAGTGTGTCATATCACCTGAAAATAAGAATCATTGTGTTTCCGTTAGCTTACAACAAGCCTTTTATATCAACAAAGGGAGCAGGTCCTCATCTATAGAGTCCACCATGTTGCACCACCATGTTCCTACAGTAGCTTTAACAGTCAAACTAAATAATGGCCATTCGTGTTTTCGCTTCGGCCGCCGTAATTAGCAGCCCCTCTGCATCGAGCTGTGTCAAAAAACAAATAACTATAAATAACCAGGTTTGTTTGTTTTGGAGAGGAGGACACCTCTGCGGATAATTTGGGTCACGGTAAAAACCTCCTGAACGTCTACATCAGAAAAAACTGTGAGCACACATTAGCAGGTGCTCATCGCAGCATCAGAGAAACAACATTTATTTGTGACCAGAAACGGCTTTATTTGGTGTTTTTACCGGTTTAATCACCTGGTCCGTTTGTTTTGGCGAAGAAGAGACCTCTGGGGATAATTCAACTCCAGGTAAAAACCTCCTGAACACTGAACACTGAAGGAATTATAACCAGGAAAAGTTTCAGCTGGTTATAATCGGCTATTGCCACCACTAAATGCCACTAATTCTCCCTAAATCTTAAACACTGGACCTTTAAACGTCCTTTCATTATTCATATATGATGTGGCAATGTCTTACAACACTCAAGACTTTTCAATAACACATATATGCACACATCATGATTACAAATAATGGCTGGATCATCAGGTGCTGGTTATAAATACAATGGGAAGCTTGTTTTTAAGGGTGCAACTGCATCTTTTAGGATCTACACTCATACTTCTATGAGCAAGCTATGATGTGTCAGACTTCATCTTAAGTTCAAGTTATCCAGTCAATACATGCCCCTATATGCTGTCAGGGAGCAGACATGGGAGAACCCAGGAAAAAGGACATCATCTGTTACGAATAACCGTGATGCCACAGTGCTTCTCCTTGTCATGTGCTGTCAGATCAGCGACCTTGCTTGAAAGGTCAGCAATAGAGGGTCAAACACTGGTGACAGTTTGAGACAACGTCCATTCTTCCTAACGCCTGTCTCTCACCACTATAGAAGAGTATTGTGTGGTGAGCCTTTGGGCCGATTACAGCATGTATGCTTCTTCTCTTTACTTGTTTCTCTTCAGTTAAATAGATTACCTCTCTGAACAGTGTGAAGAGGAGGATGCCTAATGGTGCATGTGTACTCTCATTGTGATGACAGGTCCTGCATTTTAACTGTTTGAACAAACAATAGCTCTTATTTGTTTTCAGGGGTGGGTGGTCACACATTACAAGTAACACACATGAGTGAACAAGTACTTTTGATGCTCCTTTTTTTAACTGCACTTTTACCCTTCACTTTTTGAGCCAGTAACCTAGTTTTTACTCCACCATATTTGCCATTTATACCCTCACTACTACAAGTCCGCTCTGAATGTGGGGGTTGAGTTTAGGAGAGGAGCTCCACGACTGCAAATGCCAACTTGCAAGCTACCTGGAAGGAAAATAAGCACCACCTGTCTTTTGACCACGATGCAGTGATGACGGAGCAAAACCCAGAACAAGAGGCGGCTTCCAGCGACAATCCCTGACCACATCTGGCTACACTTTTTATGTCAAAATTTAGAAAAGACAATTAAATGAAGTGTTTGCTGTCCTTTAAAAAAACACAGACATCTCTGCCTTTGAAAACTCCCCTTTAACCTCCACAAGCACAGTGAATTAGGTTGCACATACTATAAGTGAAAATGTAGTTAATGAGCTCACACTAGCTGTGTTAATATTTATATGTGCAACATTAATCTTTAATGTTACAATAAGGAAGAGAGGGGTAGAGATGACAAGATAGGGAGAGGCTGGGAAATTTTTCCTATCTCAGCTGTGTAGGCTTTCCTTAATTGTGTGATTAGCCTAACTGCTCTACGTTATTAAGGGACTGTTGGTAATTGTATGTGTATTGTATTTATTGAGAGGGTGGTGCAAAAAGGTGGAGCCATGTCAAATATTTTTTTAAGCACTGGGAAGGGACTTAAGGGACAGCTTTAAATGGCTGTATTTTATGTTTATTTTACTGCATAATATTTTAAAAAATTAAAGAAAATATTTTTAAAAAATCTCTTTAAATCACGAAGATTACACAATTGATCACATTCAGAAACTAAAAACAAAAATTATATTTGGGTTTTTAAATATTTGCCAGACTTGGGACATCAGTCTGAAAAAGCACAACCAAATCTGAGCTTAAAATAGTTGTATTCATTAAAATCACTTTCCCTCTACATTTCTCATTTAATATTTGGACAAAAATGAATTGAGACTTTTTTCAACTCCAGGAATTCATCTTCAACTTTCAACTTTTTAACACCACAGGATGAGTTTTGAGAATCCAATGACTAATTCATGGTGGAGTAAGGGTAAAGCATTTTTGTGCTACTCACTAAGGGAGGCTCAAGGAAAAATATTTGTAGCTTAAGGGAAGGTCAAAATAGTAAAAAACAATGAAGTCACACCCAAGCCACCACTTCCTCTGATAAATAAAGAACAGTCCCTCAAAAAGTTTTATTT
This sequence comes from Chaetodon striatus, assembly GCA_029783705.1. Classification (NCBI taxonomy): domain Eukaryota; kingdom Metazoa; phylum Chordata; class Actinopteri; order Chaetodontiformes; family Chaetodontidae; genus Chaetodon; species Chaetodon striatus. Next base: position 22,813,351 of record JAPZEB010000009.1, read on the forward strand.
CTTTTTCATTATTTTGCACTGGTCTGCACAACAAATATTAATATGTAAGGATAACTTCCATATTATTTTAGCTGGTCTTTACAGTCATGTGTAGTTGCCCGTGTTTACTTGTAGCATATATTACCATACTTTTTGAATTTCCTTTGTAGCAATCTCATTAGGTGTTATATATTGCTCGTGTATTGCCCATCTTGGCCAGAACACTCTTGAGAAGGAGTTTTTACTGGTTAAATAAAGGTTACATAAAATAAATAAGAATTTTAGTAACCAGGTGGTTTCTAGGTTTTACATGAGTAGGTTTCTCAAGTGGTAATTTCCCCTTTTGAGTCATTTTTACTGGAGCAATTGAACTTCTACTTGAGTGTAGACTTTTTTAATGCTCTACACACCACTGGCTGTTTTATAGAAACATGTGTAAGGTTGTCTTTGCTGTGCAAACAGAGGACGTGTGTCACAGCTGGCTGTAAAAACTGACACATACAGTACAAGCTGCTGGCTAATGACACTTCCTGCTACTGTAAACAACACTGGGTAAACAGATGAGAGTGCACCACACATGGAAACCAGCCTTATGTTTGACACAGGAACAGAAATATGTAATTATTAACTTCACTGGGCGTTTGGAAATACACAGAAACGATAAAGTATTTCAGTTTTAAGCTAGCGGTGAAGTTGGACGCGTGTCTGCCCACTTGGCTGGAACGTGCACACCCCTCGAGCCAAACAAACGTTAACTAGAAAAGTCCGTTAAAACAAGCTAGGCTAATAACGTTAGCCTTCACTAAAACACATTTAAACCACAGTTAAATACGTGAATGGTTAGCTCATGAGCCAGAGTCGATTAAAAACGAAATAAATATGTATTTGTGTGATATATTCAGTCAGGAAGGAGTGACAGGAAAAACACAACAGCGTTCAACTTACCGTCATGATAACCGGATCCAGAGGGTAAAAGAAAGACAAAAGAAAAGTACCGTTACCCCACGAAGCTAAAACCCGTCTTCCGCTCAAGTTAGCGTCTCAGTTTAGCTAAAACTCTCGGAAAACAAACTAACTTTCTCACAGGACGCTGACGAAATTAGATAAAACCCCGCCATTCATCCCCCATGTTAACTTAATCAAGCGAACCGCCAACGTCCCCAGCAGATAGTCTGTCCAGTCTTAAGGGGGAAGTGCGTTCAACGCGGGTGAAACACGGAGAATCTCTTGGTAGCTGAAAGTTATAATTTCACAACTTTTCTGATTAAGTCGTGGGAAGCTGACGTTACACTTCTGCCTCGGTTGTGTCTTTGCCTGCTCGGTGCTCTCTCTGCTGCTCTGTCTGCCACTTCCTGGGCGGATCCGCGAAGATCGTTTGAGAAAACAACCACACGGTGCAGGGCTCTGAAAACCGGTGTCCGGGGACCTCCAGGGGCTGAGGGGGATCCTGAGGGGTCCCCGGTAACATCAGGAATAATATAACTCTGGGTAACTGCACCCACAACAGCAAAAAACATATAAAAATGGCTGTGTAAGATGAGGTCTCACTCCCTCCCTTTTCTCAGGGACCAAACCTCTCTAAAATCTTGGGGGTCCTAGAAAACTCCCCAACTTTCCAAACACAGATTTACTTGCTATATTTTCCTGACTGAAAATCTTTTAGGGTTGCAAACACAGTGGCACTCCCCCCCTCCAAAATCCTCTCTTGGTAGCTATTGGTTTCAGTTCAGGAATTTCAACACATGCCCCAGCAGACCACAATTGACAAAGCTCAGTCAGTCTTATGAAATGCCTGTAGGGTGTAGGTGAAGTCTATAGACACACAGCAAGCAGCCGTTAACAGTTTAACTGTAGATACGCTGCAGATACTCCAGCAGATTAGGGTGCCAAGTGTGTAAAAGTTTTACAATTATAGACAGGATCTGTGTGAACACTGGACAAGCTTCCAGCATGTCTAGTAAATATGTAACAGAGAGATATTTAAATAGACTGAAGGGCAATAAACTTGTTTTGAAACATGTGTGCAGCAGGTTTATTATGCTCACTGCAAATATTAGTGTTGGGAAAATCGACTGTACCTTCACCCTCCACAGTGGAAGGGAGGTCGTTCCCACATACATACAGTAAGAGAACATTTACAGTAAACACGCTTTATCACATACCTGCATTTGTTCTGCTCTGTGGTGGTTACCTTTCCAAGAACTGCCCTCATCTGCCGTGGGACTGCCAGACCTCTGGAAAGGACCAGTTTGCAGTTATGGAGATAATCAACGTCCGACTGAGCACACATAGAAACCTCCACAGTTTCACATCCACAGACTATTTCAGATCTGGTGTATGGTATGTGGAAGATGTGGTTAAGCATTAACATATTATGCAGGTGAAAACCACAGCGCTGCAATTCCACTGCAATGGATCATGCTGTGTTAGGGAGAAAAGGTGCTTAAAGGGAGACACTACAGAGGAGATTTTGGTGTACTTTGCTTCCATAACATGTCTTCTTTCACACTAAAGAAAATGTTCATGTCAGATCTCTATTCTGGAAATGTATGCAATGGTACATATTTGACTGGATAATGCATCATTTGCACGTTTAAACATAAATTTTCAGAAAACTTGTAAGACTAAAATAGTCCTAATATAAGAAATCAAATGGGGAAGTTTCATGATGAAACTTTTTGTCTATAAATATATGGAATTTTACAGTGCATATATTTAAAGGCCATTTATCAAAATAGTTTTAGTCTAATACTCATACTCTGGGCCCCAAACCACCAATTCAGTTGCATTTACATACACCGAACTTTCATATTTTATTTCTATCTACAGTGGCAAGAAAAAGTATGTGAACCCTTTGGAATTTCCTAGTTTCTGCATTAATTGGCCATAAAATGTGATTTGATCTACATCAAAGTCATAAGTATAAACGAACAAAAAGTGCTTAACCTAATACGCCCCAAACAATTACAATATTTCATGTCTTTATTGAACATATCCAATAAACATTCCCAGTGCTGCTGGAAAAAGTAAGTGAACCCCTAGGCTAATGACCCCAAAAAAACCTAATTGGAGTCAGAAGTTAGCAAACCTGGAGTCCAGTCTATGAAATGAGATTGGGCCAAAATGTAGAGCCACTTTGATGCACAAAAACATTCAAACTTGTTGACTGTGCTATTCACAAGAGGCACCTGCTGATGTGAACCATGCCTCGCAGAGTGAGATTTCATTCATTTCTTTTTCCTTAATTTACTGCTATCTGCATGTCACTTTTCTCTTTCTGGCATTTATGTTTTTATTTATGTATATGTGAAACTGTGACTGTATATATTCACTTAAATGTAATTATTTATTTTATTTGAAAATAAAAAAGACCTTAAAAAAAAAGAAAAATTAGGAAAAATTTGGGTGGCATGGTGGTGCAGCGGTTAGCACCGTCACCTCACAGCAAGAAGGTTCCCGGTTCAAACCCGGGGTGGGAAGTCTGAAACCAGGGCTGGCAGACTTGTCTGTGTGGAGTTTGCGTGTTCTCCCCGTATCAGCAGCCATTTTTCTCTTATGTACTCCAGCTTCCTCCCACAGTCCAAAGACATGCAGGTTAATTGGTGACTCTAAATTGGCTGTAGGTGTGAATATAAGCATGAATGGCTGTCTATCTCAGTGTGTTAGCCCACCTCCCACCCAGTGTCAGCTGGGAAAAGCTCCAACCCCCCTCAACTCCCAACAAGATGAGCAGTTATGGAGTGCATATTTAATTGGATTAAGTCTCATTTGCATATTTAAACATTACATTTTTGAAAATCTGTTATAGAAAAGATGAGAAAGTTTAATGTTGATGTATTTTAGTTAAAAGTTTTATTCACCTGCAGTGTCTCCCCTGAATGCAGTGCACACACCACTAGAGTATTTTAATGCTCAATTCCCAGCCCCGTCTGTGCTGTTTTCACACTCTCTCTGTGCTTTGAAATCTCAAAAATCCAATATAGGCCTGAGTCAGTGAGTTTTGCTGAATGTAATATTCTGCCAGTAATGTTTATTTTTATCAAGGTTACTCCAGTGAAACATGGGTTCTGACAGCTAAATCAGAAAGCTAAGTTAGAAAAACATAGCTCACTGAGCTCTTTTCATCCTTTAATAAAACTCTCCTTCGCCCCAACCAGCCTACCTGCAACGAGGTGGTGGAGTGAGCTCGGGATAGATACCCACTGCCACCGTAGTGCCAGTCTCTCTCAGTGTCCCCGGTATCCTCCCACTCTCTGGAGGGATGCTTGCTCAGGGAGTGGCTGAAACCGTACAAACAGGTCATCAGTGTGTCTAATTTGGTCATGTTGATTCAGTGTGATGGTGTCGAAGAAGCAAAGCCATCTGTGTTTACCACGAGGAGTTCTTCACCATTAAAGGTCCCATATTGTTAAATAATAATGTTAAAAAAACACGTTATTTGTCTTGTCCTGAATACACCTGTATTCATCCTCTGTCTAACACACTCCATTTTAGCGCCTGTCTCTTTGAGCCCTGCTCCCGAAAAGCCCAGTCTGCTCATATCTGTCAGTGTTTCCGAGTCTTTTACATCAGCACTCTCAGGGTCCATTCACCATCATCGTTGCTGGGGAATGACTGTAACAGCACTGCTGTGGCAGTTTCTACCTTTATGTAGTATAGCTGTGACATCACAACTTTAAGTCCTGACACCTTGTTTAAAGGCACAGTTTCTGAATACTGACTGTGTGCATTTCTCTGTGGATTGAGTGTTTTGATTAGTGACGTCAATGATTAACCATTAACCATTCATTTTTGACCAGTTACACCTGTCAGTTTGTGGGTTATTTTGTTGGTCTTGGTTTTATAGCACTGCACACCACCTGGGTGCGCTGGGAACCAGCATCAACTAGATGTGCCGCTCATTTGGCGATTATTGCAAGTAATGCCATCACAATCCACCAGCGTTGTTGTTGAAACATGGTGCCTACCCTATGGTCTTCCCACAAGTCACCCTGCTGAGTAAGTGGTTTAATTTTAGTCACAAACTCCATTTAGATTTGTTCACTATGTTATCACTGTTAGCTCTGTTAGCACTGTTAGCAGTGTCCGCAGGGCTAGTGGTGCTTATGTTGTTAACAATGCCAAACAGGTTTTGCAGCTCAAAATGAAGCCACTTAAACACTGGGGCTGCCTAGAGGAAGACCAGAGGGTTTCCACAGCAACACCATGCCGCCACCAGGATGATGTTACCATCGCAGATTGAGCTGCACCACTAATTAACTGCCAACCAACACGGGTGGTGCGTAGTGCAAAGTGGCTTAGGCTTACGTTGGCTAACTGATGAGACATAGAGGGTGGGCAGTGGCTACTATGCATGTTAGCACAGCTAGCTGTCTGTCAACAAAGCCAATGGAAAACAAAAAAAGGTGAGACATTTAATGTTACAACACAAACATTCAAATTTTACCACCTCTTGGATGGATAGCACTCTGAAATGTGGTGCTACAGCTACATGAGTCAATGTAGTGCTGGACTAAAAGGAAAGGCCTCTTGTAATACACATTTTTTGTGTTTTGTTTGTTTGTTTTGTTTGTTTTGTTTCTATTAAAAATTACCAGTTACTGGTGTCAGACTATTGCAAGCAAAATTAACTGAAACTGTAGTTTTGATAATTTCAGAGTATTTATATAGCACCTATACCAGCCTTATAATGAAGAAAGACATGGAACTCTGACTCTTTAAAATATGGGACCTTTGAAAACTATAATAACATACAGTAACTGGCCTGTTTTACAGTGTGTTTTAATATGCTGCCAACACCACTCCTCCCATTCTTTGTGGTGTAATATGAGTCTGACCTGGCTGGTTTAAAGAGCTCCTGTCTTCGAGAGGGCTGCTGACTCTGAGGCCGCCCCACGTGGCCTGGCACTTCTCTCTGATGGATGATTTTGACCTTTGGAACATCAGCCATCATGGCATACTCCTCCCTGTTACGCCCAGTGGATCCCACTGACATCTGGCCTGACTCTGAGGACTCCATGGAGCTCTGGGAGGAGGTTTGCCTCCGCAGCTGAATCTGAGGTGAAGGAGAAGGGCTCCGTGTGCGGTGGGAGTGCCTCTTCTCATTAGGGGAGGAACAGCGATCCTCATGGCCATGTCTACCAACCCCAGACCTGGTGCTGCCAGGGCTCCTGGGTGTGTCCAAGGTGACGAACGCTGTTCTGCTGCCATTTGTGGTTGGTCTGGAGGGTGAAGCAGCACGGGATAACGAGGAGCTTCGGAGGGAATGAGTTGACTCCCGCCACGAGCGCTGTGAGCGATTGGAGTCAGATTTGGAGTCCTGGTAAGTGTTTTTTCTCTGAAAGGAATGGCTGGACTCTCCATTAGTGGCATTTCTGAGGATTGAGTAGCCTGGCGGGTCACTGTTCCTAACAGGAGAGGGGTTACGGCTGTTGTGATTCTTGCTGGTGATAGAGCTGCTTGTTTCTGTTTTCCGCAGTGAGCGCTGGTCAGGAGCGTCATAGCTTCTCCTGGAGGGCAGCAAACTATGGCTATCACGACTCCTAACAGAACTGTTTGTTTCAGACTTGCGCAGCAGAGACTGAGAGGGAGCCTCATAACTTCTCCTGGAAGGGGAGGAGTTCCGACTTTCACGACGACCATGTAAGGAACTACTGGTGTCTGTTTTCCTAAGCTGATACTGAGTAGGGGTTTCATAGCCTTTTCTTCCAGGAGAGGAACCTCGGCTGTCTCGGCCTCGACTGCCACTGACAGGGCTTGATTCGGTCTTTCGGAGCACAGACTGACTTGTGTCGTAACCCCGTCTGGATGGGGACACTGTGGGGCTTTCATCTTCTTGATCATTAAGTCCATTCTTAGCTATTTGGTTACGTAGTAGAGCCTGGCTTTCAATGTCATAGCCTTCTCTTATGGGGGAGCCACAGCGTCCATAATGACTACGTCCACTTAGAGACATAATTGATTCAGATTTACGAAGCAGGGATTGGCTGGATGAGTTGTAATTTCTCCTCGGGGGTGAGTTTTTGTGACTGTCAGAAGTTTGTCTAGATGGAGACGAAGTACGACTGTCACTCCCACGCCTGTGAGGCGAACTGCTGGTAGTTTCAGTTTTGCGAAGAGACATTTGGCTTGAAGCATTGTAGTCTCTCCTTGAGGGAGATGAGCTTCTGCCGTCACGTCCCCGACCACTCGAAGACCCACTAACTTCTTGTTTCCTCAAGGCACTCCTAAAATCAGAAACAGTGCTGGACTGGGATTTGAGTGAGCTTGTAAATGATTTAAAGTTTCTTGGCAGAGTTCCTGACTCAACACGTCGCCCATGTGTACCTTGCAAGGAGCTTCTAGATCCTCGCTCTGTCCCTTGAGACCACCCTCCACCGTCACAGTTATGCCTGCTGAGGGAAGCAGTGGACTCACTGCGTTTGAATGGTAAGTTTCCACGTGAAGGAGAGGAAGAACGAGATTGCAGAGCTGAACCTTGCCTTGAGGACTCAAAACGTCCTGACTGTTGATAGGAAGAGGAGTAAGAAGAAGAATTTCCACGGCCAAATGAATTGCCAAAACCTTTTCGCCCAGTTGAGGCAAGCGACTCCGCTTGCTTAAAAGGAGTAGGACTCGGAGAGCGAGGGCCGACTTGTGCCTCAACCTCAACGGCAATTTCATAGGGGTCAGGAGGTGGGATTTCAGCATCCAGGCCCTCATTTAGAGTTTCCGGCAACGGCCTTTCAGAGGCCACACCAAGATTAGGGTTTCTGAAGGGGATGGTGTCTTTGGGCTCTACGTGTCTGCTGTTGAAGATGGGATGTCCTCTCTCAAAATGGCGGAAAGGAGCAGGCGGGCTGTTGTCACGCAGTGAACGGGCACCCGCTGCCCTCCCCAGGGAGAAGTACCCACTTTCCCGCTTCTGCCTGTCTTCTTTTAACCCTGGAAGAAAAAGAGAAGTCACACAGTGTGACAGAAATAGAAAGAAGGAGGAGTAGCAGAAATAAGAGATGCACACATCAAAGATCAACTACGGAGCAACTACCTGAGGTTTCCTGACACAAACCGAGCTATATTGTATTACTGATAATTGCTCTGGGACACCTCAGCTGGTGACATCAAACAGTATTGCCAAGTAAAGAACACCTTTGGCTGTAACTGGATATGGATTGGTCAAGTGCAGTAAGTCATAGGTTTACTGAAGGCTGGTGTGCAGGACTCATACGACATGTGTTCAAATGAGAGATCAGGTTGTGCTGTTACATTTCTTCCAACTCTCCCTACCTATCTGCCAAGAAATTAATGAAGCACTTGACAAACAATATACGAGGTCAGCTTTCATGTACCTGATTGACTACCAAAACTGTCTCTGCTCCGAGCTTCGTCCATCCAGGCCCGAGGGTTGGGCCGGTGGGGCGGAGGGTCGAGTCGGGTCATGCCGAGTTTGGTTGAGTGGCGACGGATCGGCAGGTATTCGTCCTCTGCGCTGATGGAGCCGCTGAACTCTTGGTAGTCGCTCTGGTCACGACAGCTACGTGGAAGAGGAGATGGGAGAAGAATGATGAGAGCAGAGATGGAAAGGTGAGAGATGGAGAGTGTGAGGGGCAAGGGAGGAGGGGAGAAAGGTGAGAGGCAAAGGAGGGAAGACGGAGAATGATTTCATAGAGTAACTCTAAGGGCTAGGTATTGTTTGAAAAATAAAATACCTGCACCAATAACAGTACCCTTAAAGTGTTACTAATACCAATAGAGCACCTTGCTGGGTACCTTTTTGAAAATTTCGTCAGGTAATGTAGCCATACTTTTAAACGTTCTGGTGGCACATCTTGGCCAACTCTGTCAAATACACTGCACTGAACTTCACCACACCAGACTGTACAGGTTGTAACAGTGTGGTAGTGGGCCAATCACATGTCGTATTAAATCGAAGAATGCTTGTGGTGACAGGCTGCAAGCAAAACCATGCAAATATTCTTTTTTTTTCTAGACCTGGGTACAAAAAGGATCAAATGCAGGTATCATTTGACAGGAGAAGTTTCGATATTACTTGGTGTACAGATACCCTGCCCTTGTATCAATCTAAGTGCATCAGTCAACACGAAAGTTTTAGGTTGGAGAACATGGTAAACAGAACTAATGAGACCTACAGTACTTTGGTGCCAATCTGTCACACTAAAACACGAACATCATACATTAAAGTCTACAATTTTAGCTGTTCTGTTTTCACCATCCAGTACCCCTACCTGTCAGTGCTGTCGTCGTCGTCACCGTCACAGATATAAAGCTCACAGTCGGGGCTCAGGATGCACAAAGAGCTCTCCCCATAACCCAGACGGCCTCCACTGACATCACAGTAGCTGCTCACCACTGACAGACCGTCGGAATCCTCCTGATAGGATAACAAGGTAAGACACGGGCCAATCACAACGTAGCAGAAAACTCCAACTCTGATGTGACGAGGGCTGTATCTCCAAACAAAGACTGTGACCTTAACAGATGACAGCTTTTTCAGCATACAGGTTCACTAAAAATACACACTGTCTTTACGTCAGAGGACTGCAGATGCATAAAAATCCTAGATCCGTCTGTCCGGCTCCATCTCCTTAAATTGAGGGTTAGCTGAAGAGTGCTTGTCCCCTCTGTCCTCTCTGACACACACTCACATGTTCAGTCTGCTGTTCGATTAGGGTTACACCTCTGTAACTCGACCTGGCTCGCGGCTTTCCTCATTAATTTTTCATCACATTTTTATAAAGCCTCCTCTGCGCCTTAAGACGTCTTAAAAAGGATATAAAACTGTGACATCACTGTCTGTATATGTCAGTAATTGGCATTTATGGCTGCAACTTCCACAAAACTACAAGTGAAACTATCCTGCTACAACTCATGATCCACTGTGTACGAGATTATAACCAGACAACTGTGGTTTTGTCACGGCAGCCAGATAAATCGAAAAAAGTAGTAACAGTTTTAATACTGTACAAAGACATACGTGTATGTATCTGTATGTTCCCCCTTTGTCTAATATTACAAGTGATTCCCAAGAGGGTGGTAAGTGATCCAGCTTCGTTAATTTATAATGGGAGCCACTGCTTCCACCCTGCTCCTCCTCGTCGCCTCTTGTTCTCACTCCCTGACCTTTTCTCACAAGAAATAAAGACTCATACATGATCTCTGAACTGTGTTTACATGTGGACTGTGTTTAATGAGAAGTGGTTTCTACACAAATCAAGAAAAACACTGGCTTTTGAGTCAAGTGAAAGGGTTTATTCTACTCCAACAGATTGTTTTCTATTCTAAATAATACAGTGAACATTTTCACATTGATCTGCAAGACAGTTTAGTCTGAGCCAAGCGATGCAGTAGTTTGTTTCCCCTTAACCTCATTGTACTGCCGACTTCACCCATGACCTCTCATGCTCTCACCTTTCTGCTCATCTCCAGGTACAACTACTCCCATCTCTCAGCACATACCCTGGCTGCCCCCTCCCTCTTCCTCTCTGGCCCTCTCTTCTTTCTCACCTTGCTGCTGGTGTCTCGTTCCTCCGCCTGGGACGGGATCGGTGTTAACAGCACACCTTTCCCCGATCCGATCCCAGCTTCAGTCCCAGTTTTAGCCCCGATGGCAGTGTCCGCTGTGGATTTCTGCTGTGGCGCTGCCTCGGCCGAGCTCTCCCCTGCGCCGGCGTGCAGGTGCCTCTGGCGCAGGCAGTCGTGGCAGCGGGAGGGGTCGAAGATGTTGGGCTGGAACTTGGGGCAGATGGGCTCATCGCCGGAGACTGGCATGGTGAGTCCGGAGGGGGAGCCCGTCCAATCATCGCATCCCTCAGTGAAACCTGGGAAGCAAAAGGTCAAAGAGCAGTGCCACAATGAAATATAAAACAAGAGTGTAAATGGAGGCTTTCTGCTAGAAATCTGTCTTTTACTTCAGTTAACTTTGATTGTAATGAATGAAATATTTTCAGAGGATCTTCCACAACAAAGATTAAATAAGAAAAAGCCAAACTAATGCCTTTTTTTTTTTAGAATAAAAACCTGTATGGTGTTGAGTCATGCTGTGACACTGCATTACAGGTGTAGACAGGTGTAAGCACAGAGCAGCGGCTCTGACTGAATACTAAAGAGGATCTTTTATTTCATGGTTCATGGAAGATCTAAAGCGGAACTGTTAAGGTAGGTGATAACTAATCACACTAGAGGACAGTGAAACACAATCCCGTCAGAGCACTGTCAAAGCGCCATGCAGAGTAGCATTACTACCAACAACAAGACACATGCACTGTAACCTAACAGCATTTACAAACACCAAAGCCACTAGAAATTTAACTGAAGCTATTCAGGCAGTAAAAAGTAGAATAATGAAAACAGGAAGTATTTATTTTGATATAAAAATGATAATGAGCATTACCTGATAAGATGCTCCTGCTGTCAGCTCCACTTTGTCATCAAGAGTCCGAGGATAAACTGCCCATCAGACCCCCATCAGGCACATGCCTCCTCTTCCCCCATGCTCTCTATCCTCCTGAGCTGCCAAACCCTCAAATTCACCTGATTGGCTGCTCTGACAATGAGTGAAACTGATGCATCTGTGACGGCCATGACGGCTCTCAGTTAACACAGCGAAAGACCCTGAAGCACACGTGGACCTGGAGCCAACATGGAGCCAGTGGCCTGCCGGTTCCTCTATTGAGCGGTTGTATTAAATATCATGGGCCTTAGAAAGCGAAATGAAACGCTCATGCAGCTAGTGACAGCTGGCACACGCTGGCTCAGGTTAACGTAAATAAATAAACACTGGTGAGGTGGGGGTTTAACATACATTCAGAGCATTGTGGTATAAGGTTCTCGAATAAGGAATCAGCTGTAGGACACACAGCGGCTGGTTCTCCTTTAGCTCACAGGCACACAGGTAACACTGAGCTGTGAGGAAACACAGAGCCAAGGGCTGATTTCCTGATGTTCTAGAGAGGATGTTGACAACAGCGTCAGGTTTCCTATTAAACAATAGCGAGAAAACATTCCACACAGAGCACACTGACAGAGGTGGCTGCATCACAGGGTCACTTATTAGCAAGATGTATCTTTTATTAAATGAAAACTTACATAATTTCAGTTGAGTTTGAGTACGTTTAAGAAAATACACTACAAAAACAGTCTGAGCACAAGATTTCAAGAGGCAGGCAGAGTGGAAATATTGAGCGATGTCATGATAGACAGTCCACCAGCTTGTATTCCTGCTCAAACACAGGAGCTCACACACTCCAAAGTCCAATCTGCTCGAGTGTGGGACTCTCACAGTCTCTTCAGTCAAGTCTCTTTTTTCCTACACACTCTTTCACTCCTGATGATGCACCTTTTTCCCAGTATGTCGACGTCTCTGCCACTTGGAGGTCCTCCCGGCTCTGTTTTTACCCTCTGAGGCACTCTGTCTCTTGTCTGTGTGACGACCTCGTCCACCTCGGCCTTTCTGCTTCCATTTCCTCTTCTGCTTGCTGGTGACAGTGTTGAGCGACGCAGTTAGGGTGCGGATCCTGTAGCAGTGGGGGAGAGGACAAAAAGAAATGCAGCTGGGCTGAGAGAGGGTGGAGGAAGACCGGCAGACAAACTGAAGAAACATCTAACCAGACAGCTGTTAGGTCGCCAGTGTGTTGTTGGGGTGTGTAGTACATGTTGCACCACTCAAGTTACCTGGGCATCACATGGTCGAAACATTTAGTGAATAAAAAGGTAAAAAAAAAAAAAAAAAAGAACAAGTTGTCAGAGCCCAAAGTGATGTCTGACTTAAGTGTTCAAATCAGGGTTCCCACAGCTAATGTTAAGTAAGATTAAGGTCCTTTTCAGATTATTTTAATGTCACTCAAAACGAAATTTCAGACCAGTTTTAAAATAACTAAACTTTAAGAACCTTAAGAACAATTCTGGAGTCTGAAAACATGATGTGAAATAGGTCTCCTGTGTTCAGACATCATAGTGCCTCTGCTATCTGTGTAGGCGTACACTTGAATGTTGTTTAGAAATCTGTTGCTGCTGACTGGTGCTGGTATCAAAGATGGGGATGGAAGCATTGAGAAGACGAGAAGAGGGAAATAACTACTGTTTGTTCCTGAGTTTTCTAAGCAGCTTTGTGTTTTTCATGCATGCTCGATTAGCATTGTGCCAAATTTGAAAAACACTCTGCATAAAATACACAGAGCCTTGGATGCTAGACCTTGTACTGGTTTCAGCCATGCTGCAAATCTTGGTTAAATAGCCAGTGTTTGTTGAATCTGCACTTCCCCATGTCGTCCTGGGTACAGAGACAGCTGGCCAGCAGACAGTGGATCTTCTGCTCTGAAGTTCTTACGATTATTTTTGTTTGTTTGTTTTTTTACTGTTTTGCAGTTTTCCTGTTTTCTTGTTGTATTTTGTTTATTTTAGCCTTGAATTTTTAGTTATATATTTGTTTGACACTATGATGCAATGTTTATTTGTGTGGGCCCCAGGAAGGGAAGTTGCTCTCTTGGTAGCGACTAATGTGGATCCAAATGACGAATTAAAGGTTGTTGGTTTGGCTACCTTGATCTGCGTGGCGTTAAGATTCTTGCTTAATATTCGTGAACACGCTTGCCAGAGAAAGTATAGTAAAAGTCACCCAGATTCACTCGTTTGGTGCTTCGCCTCTCGCTATATTTACATTTCTTCTGCGCTGTGTATTTTGGACGCCTGCTGCAATGTTCATAAATGAGACACCTGGTCACTACCTTTATAAAGCCCCTGACTTCACCTGAGCGCTGTGGGGATACACACCCTTAAACGTCCTGAGCACAGAAAATAAAATAAGTAAACACAGGTAGAGGGCAGACTCTCTGGAGAAAACTACACCGCAACAGACTTCTAGTGGATCATAAGTGATGATTGAGAGGGATCACTTCTGTACGAGTCTAAACATTTTTAGGAAAATCCTGCAGAGTATATCTTTACTGCGAGAGGCATTCGATAAATTATATACAAAAAGAAAAAGTTACAGATCATTTTAAGATTTAACAACGCAATGTCAGAAAAACACATTCATAAAATCCTTCTTCCCCCGTCTGAGCATTATTAAGACTTTTAAAAGATTGATTAAAGACATTTTAATACCATTTATAGATTACGTGCATCTGCGGGAACCGTGTCAATTTATGAAAACAAAAACTGGCGACTCTTATCGATGCTCATGTAAGCCTGCATGATTAATAACTTACTTTTTGTTTATGATAGGATCCCCAGCTTTTCTTGGCATTGTTTTTTTCTCCTCCTCTTCCTCTCCCTTGTCTTCATCCTCACCATCACCATTCACCTTAAAAACAAAAATTCTCAGTGTTAATGGAGTTTTATTACCATCAGGATGATTCTTCTTCAATACTTAAATACCGATTACTTTTAGAGTGACCATACAGAGCTATATACTCAGTTGCCACTTTATTAGGAACACTGAGCTAAAACCAATGCAGTCTAATACACAAGTCCTGCAATAAATCTTGGATTCATGTAGGTTATAATATGAAGTATTTTTTAAACAAATACTTGTATTTCTGGTATTTTGACCACCCAGTTTCCTCAGTGAGGCTGGGCTAAATCACAGAAACCCCTTTAAAAGCACCACAAACTACAGCCTCCAAAATGATCGTACAGTTAGGTCACCACCTCTCTCCAACTATTTCAAAACAAACTGAACATTACAACAATCATGAAGTGAAAATAACTGCATGACTGTTTTATTAGACTGCATTCGTTTTCACTTGGTGTTCCTAATAAAATGGCAACTGAGTGTATATAAATGGCAGTAAATCTGACAATATTTAGCCCAATGAAAAACACACATGTACACCATTGGGATGAATCGAGGCTTTCCTGTTCACCTGATCTGCTGTGGGTCCGAGCAGGTGAGCCCCTGTGAGGTCGAGGTCACTGATGGTTGTCACGGTGACAGTGTGGTTGGGGTGATCATACTGCACAGACTCTGTTGTACCAGTTATCGCATCCTCCAGATCATCTTCAGCCTCCTCTGAGAGATGAGATCAAGTGAGGGATAAAACAATAAGCACACGCTCACAAAACAAATGACCAGCGCTAAAATTTAGCTTTTAACTCACCGAGAGCTTCGTTCCTCTCCTTCAGCATCTTGATGTACTCCTTATGCCTCTGAAAGCAGACAGCCAAACACATCATCAGTACATCCTTTACTTATGTGCTCACACAGTCTCTGCACCTCTTTGACTTCTCACTTACTTCCTCTCGGACTCTGCTCTGCTCTTCCTTGATTTTCTTTCGGATTTCTGCCACTGCTGCTTTCCTCCTCTCCACCTTCCGTTTATGGAAACCAGTTAAATATTCCCTGACGAGGCAGAAGAGGAACAAACTTTAAAAAACAGCCACCTTTTTTTTTTTTTTTTTTTTTTTTTTTTGT
>JAPZEB010000009.1:22840516-22852220 GCA_029783705.1 Chaetodon striatus
ATTTGCAATGTGAAACAGTTTTATTCTGTGTTTTAATAACCTGGTCTGTTTGTTTTGAAGAGGAAGAGACCTTTGGCTCCTGGTAAAAAAACCTCCCCAACTTCCTGAAGAACACTGGGAAAAAGCTGACTGCAATGATGGCATCACTCTGTCTTTTGTCACTGTTTTGATTGAGCTGCCTCTCCTGACTGAAAATTACATATTGCACACTTGAAGTGCTTGCTGTTCCACAGCATTCTGAACATTTATATTGCTTGTTGTGTGTCCCTTGTGTCCAACAACACAGTGATTTATTTAAAGTGCCTGCTGTTCAGTAATTTAACCACCCGGGAATAACAAAACTGTCTCTGAGGCGGCCAGTCTGAGCTTTGATGCTCCGCAGGCGTTTACATGATGGAAGGAATAAGAACAGACCAAATGCTGGATGGCTGTTGTCCTCCATAACACTTAAGACCTTCCTTCTGCAGCAGGAGGTGTAAACGTCCTAAATCTGTGGCAGTAATGTTCCTATGATTTATGAAGCCGTTTTTACTGTCGGTCTCAGTTGTTAGTTCAGTCAGGTTGCCGACTACACCAGTATGTTACCAGTAAGGATGCACTCTATGGTGTGTGGGCATTCTATATTTCTAAAGGCTTCGCAGAAAGTATAGTATCCTTCATGACACAGCTAGTGTTTAGAGATGAATAATGTGCAATCGTCTTTTCTGCTTTTCACAGCTCAAAAGATCCCCGTAGTGCTTGACTATTTAAATGTAAATGGAGAATGAATGCTTCACCTTCACCACATTTATTCTAGTTTTGGTTCTGTCGCAGGGAGCTTGTGTTTTCTCATATTTACACCTACAGAAGTTTTACTCCACTTACTCGAGAGTGTGCAGAGCCCTCGGCATCCGCTCGGCTTCTGCCAGGAGTGATCTCACGGCGACATCATCGCCCTGCAGCCAATGCACGGCGGCCTTCAAGACCAAAGCCCACCAACGACTCACTGGGTCTCCCACTAGCAGGAAGAAGAGAGGTGAATTATGTAGAAATAAATTTAAAAAGAAGACAAACGAGCTCCAGTCTGAGAGCCTGAATGGACTTTTTTTGTGGCCCTGAAAACATTTGTCTTGCCAAGCTTTACTTGTCAAATGTGAGATGATTTGATGTGTAAGACTGTGTTTTTTGTTTCTGCTCCATGTCTCCTGCAGTAACAAAAGCTGTATGTGTGTAAGGATACAGAGCGCTTTGTGAGCAGAATGTCTCAGTGTGAAAACAAGAATTGATTAAGGCTGTAGCTAATTAACATCCTCTGAACAGATTGTCAATGTGTTCATATCCATTGCAAGTCATTTATTACCACAAATCAATGACTGCAAGTGTTATCTGTGCTAATCCAATAAAAAGTTAATCCCAAAAGCTAAATTGGCTGTCAGTGTACGGCAAATGGAGCAAAGAAAATCCATTCATGTTGACAGTAATAACTGTGATGGCTATCTGGTTAATCTTCACTGAAGAGAGAAAAAAAATTGAAATCTCTTCCCCCACGCAAACATCCGATGTGATTCATGCTTAATTGTCATTGGGCAGGGTTGTTCTCCTCACACTATTCATACCTGGCGTGGTGGTGTGATTGGGTGGAGTTGAGAAGGGAGGAGGAGGGGAAGGAGAGTCCTCTGTACAGCTGTTCAGCAACTTGAGGAACTCCAGGGCACTGAAAAACTCCCTGAAAGACAGACAGACATCCAGGGTCAGGTCATTCATTCATATCAAACTGTTAAAAGCATTGCTGGTGCCCTTCTGCCTTACCCAGAGTCGTTCTTGTGTTTGCCCGTTTCAGAGTCGCTCTGCGGCTGGATGAGGGTGTGAACTGCTCTCTCCAAAAGCTTCCTGCAGAAACAGCGGTGCAGCTGGGCGATGGGGTCAGCTGGAGGAAGATCAGAAGGGGAAACAGAGAGGATAAGTTCCGTCATAGTACACAACATTTTACATTTATATGTTCTTCCTTCAGCACTAAATAAACGGTACATGTTTGCATTCACAGATAAGGGGAAGACAAATAATACGTAAAATTATCAATACAAACATTCATCTTTATTGACTATATTCTTCTTTTTTCAACTTTTACTTATTATGTTGCTTTGTGTTTTTCTAAAGATGTGTCTATCTTATCTTATCTTATCTTATCTTATCTTATCTTATCATATGGCTATTAAACGTTTACAAGTAAATCAGTTTTTAAGCAAACTCAGAACCCACTGGCTATTGTTTGATAACGATAAGCCTCTAAAACAATGATCAATATTTCAGGAGATTCAGGGTGTAGCCAGTGGATATTCAGGCAAAGACTTCCTCTTCCGTGTACCAGTCATTTCAGTTAACCTCTCTCAACAGATATCTGTATATGAATGCAGATACATTTACAAAATGGGACATCAAATGGGACAAAAAAAAGGGAAATGAATGGGTTCTGAGGTTGCATTTCAGCCGATGCTTCCATCTCTCCACAGACTGTTTAGCTGCCGCTTAAATGTGATTGGTAAGACTATTAATTAAGATTTCAAATCAATTTTCAGTGGAATCCACTTACAGTGATCAACTACTTTATGGATCCATAAGCTTGTGACAGAATCATACCTATATAAATGCTGTATAAATAATTCAGGTATAGTACAAAAGTTGTACTGCCTGTGATTGAAGGCGCCCTCTTGAAGTGGACTGATAATTCCTGGTAACATAATGTCCATGTAATGAAACAGCTGTACTGTGCTTTGAAACAGTCAATAAAATGTAAATCGGTAAGCTGTCCATTTCAATAGGCCTACTCAATATTCATGTAATAATAATTCATGTAATAAATACACAAATTACCTAAAAAAGTACACAAAGTACCCTAAAAAAGCACGATGTCATGAGTTTTTCATGTTGTTTAAGAAAATGTTTTGCAAGAAAACCACCTAAAGCTTTTTGGACTGCTTGTTTTGGAGTTAAAAATGGAAAGAGGACATGGAAGAAAGAAAGACAGAATGACAAATTGACATAAGGAGTACAACAGATTATGAGCCAACTCCTGTATTAACGTCATACCTGGGTCTCTCTGAGAAGTGTACACCCCATCACTGCTCTCTGACTTCACCGACCAATCGCAACTCAGGAAGAACTGCCGACCCAATGGGGTGAAGAGCCAACGCAGGCAGTCAGGGATCGTCTTGGTTTCTGATTGGTTGGCCACGCTCTCTGCACAGCTCAACAGATAACCCTGGGAGATTAACACGGAAGTCAGGATGTTGATTATGGAAAGAAAGCTCATCCAAAGTAAATATCATTGAGATAAACTGGATAACTATTCAAACACAGGGTGACCACAGACAAAAGACAGACCGTGTAAGAGACTTACAGGCAGGCAAGAAAGGTGGTGGCCCAGCACTGTGCGCAGGGCTGTTGCTGCAGTAACATAGATCTGGGTAAGCTGGGCAGGGGCCATCTTGCTTTGAGCGCTCTCGCTGAGGTTGACAGCACTCAGAGACACAGACAAAGCCCACAGACTGCTACGCTGAGGCAGCTTTCCTACAGAGACAGAGAGAGAAGAAACTGTATGAGTGCATGTCAAAGTGAAAGTAAAGTGCAGTAGAGATTTGTTGTTTTGAATGGAGTGTGGTAGGCTTGGTGATAGTGATTTCGGGGCTGTTTGTGGTCAAACAAAAAGGATCTTACTCTTCAATGAAAAGGTCTATCTCTGTAGGGATCCTTTCCATAATGTTGTTGAACACTTATTATAACAATTGGAGGCTGTACACTGATGGTACGCACATGCCCCAAGTGGTTACATTGAAGCATGTTTGTCTTGCTGAATACTGGACCAAATTCAAAAACTGTTGTTCCTCTTGGTCACTTGGACAAAAAAAAAACAAAAAAAATAAAGGTCCAGGTCGAAAAAGACCCTTTCATGTAATATAGTTGTGGCGTAACTTATTCAACCTGTGTACTTGTCCTGCCTGTGTACACATCAGCCCGCTTTGTTCCCAACACTCACCTGTGAGCTGCAGCTGGCTCAGCCGGTGGTAAACCAGCGCTGCGTCCTTTGCGCTAGTCCTCGCCTCCTCCCCCTCATGCTTTCCCCCAACCTGATGAACCAGCCAACCCAAAGGAGTTGGACGATGCAAGCAGTAGCGAATTAGATTCCAGGACAGCGAGCAGACCAGGTCCAGATTGGTTGATGGAAGACCTCTCGTCAAGACGGACAGGCATGTCTCTAAGCTGGCCATTGCTGCTGTGTAATCTCCCTGCAGGAGAGACAGAGACAGGAAAAATAGTAAGCTAATCAGTATTCAGTGGAGACTGACAGGAGAGAGGGGGCGATGAAGGTCATTAGATCTGAGCGCGATTTGAACAAACGCTAAAAATAAATGCATGCAGGGAAAAGGCAGGCTAAACTGACACATCAAAACAGGGTAAATCAAAGCAGATCCCTGAGCACATTCAAAAACTGGAGGAAAAATAACTGGATCAAATATTCACACAGTCACATGAAATGGAAGTAGTGTGATCATTTCTTTCCTATTTTTGGAAATGCTACCTCACTCCTTCTTGAGAAGTTTCCTGTACACACACTTCTTATGTAAGGGAAAGTACATATAAATAGCATCTCAGCGCTGATGTGTACTCACCCTGTTGAGATGCAGGTCGGCTTGTTTGCGATGCCTCCAGAACGACACAGACTTTGGCGAGTGGAGGGGTGTGACAGGTTCCCACAGGTACAGCACCCTGACACAGCCCCACACCGCTCCCACCCCGCTCAGCACCCACACCATCACCCACGGCAACAGACACCGCAGCCAGGATGCTGGAGGATGAGAAGAGATGAAACATAAAGTCATTACTCATGACTACTACACTCTTGACTTGTGATATGAACCCTGTTAAAGAGAGGGTTCAGCCCTGCTCCTCACCAAAGTCCTGAGTGTGAGTTGGGAACCAGACAAGCGTTCTAGATGGCCCGTGGCCTGTGGACAGGCTGGCGCTCCCTGAGGCCTCAGAGCCCAACAGTGATGGCAGTGGGTTGAGGGACAGGCAGAAGAAAGTCAGGACGCAGAGAAGCAGTCGAGAACCATCCATCACTCCGACAGAGGAGGGAGAATCTGGCTCACTCTTCATCTGCGAGATGGTAAGCGAGACAGAGAACAAGCTCAGAATAATTACAATGCCCATCAAATAATTCACAATCATGTCAGTTATTAAACTTACATTATAAACCTTGCACAGCATGCTTTGGCAAAACTGTATTTAAGGATAGTCACATAATTACGGTCATGCTATATAAGTCCATTTAAATTTTAATTTTAATTTGAGCATAGAGGGCCATAGACAAGCATTTGTTTTTCACAAACAAGAACATCAGCATTTTTAACTTCCTCCCTTGTAACATTCAAAATAAATAAGGTCCGATTATTTCTAAATTCAGCGGTAGAGGCATTTCTATAAAGCCTGATTTATGGTAGGGTGCTAAAAACTTCTGATGAGTGTCACTCAGGCTCCCAGTAATGACACAAAGCCTTGCATCCAATATTTCCCAGTTGCCACTCGCAGTATTGCAGCAAAATAAATCCCCTGCAGCCCAAAACGCACTTTCTCCATAGACCTCGAACCTAAAACAAGATCAATTATGACTCTTTCTATAATGAATTTTGTATGACTTTTTGATCCATGAAGGTTTTATATTTGTAAAACTTTCCTTGAGCTGAGAAAAGCGGTTTATATATCTGTGACGTCATCACAATATGAAGTCTATGAGCCAAGCAGGAACTTATGCATGGGGTCAGTGAGAGAAACATTATTGCCCATATTCAATGGGCCGCATACCACAGAAGTTAACCCGGAAGCCAGAAAATTTTGAACTGAATAGCTGCAATTTTGGTGTTTTTATTATACATTAATGGCGTGGCTTTATAGAATATCGCATACTATCAACAGAAAAAAATATATAATTTGACACTTTCCTCTTCTTTTATATAGGTGCACCTGGAAAATTTGGTTTATATTTTTTCATGCAATGTGACTGGGTAGTCACATTGCAACACACTAATGTCTCTATGGAGATGTTTCACTGAACAAGTTGGTCTGTAACTATAACGTTAGATAACTTACAACAGCCATTTTCAATTAACCCGCAGCGACTCTATCATCCTCTAATCCTCAGCATCAAAGCCTCTCTAAAATATTTACAAAGTGTTTTTGTGTCCCTGTAGGAGCAATCAATCAAAACTATTTGATCATCAAAACTGTTGGCACATGTCCGAAAATCCTGAAAGTGCATCTCCATGCTAATGTCCCGCATATGTTGGACCAATACATATTCACACTGTAGCCCCTTGTTTGATTCAAGGGATGCACTGACCACCTCCTTTTCTTGTGCTCCCATTGTCTTCTAAGTAGAGGTTTAGCTTAATTCTCTTCCTCTCCAATTCACTTACTGATTTCATCAAATACCTCCATTATCACAATGCAAAAGGAAATGTCTGTTGAGTAGCACTCATTAAAAGAGTAAAGCGCCCTTCTATAAATTAGACTTCAGTGATAAAATGTACGTCAGCACCTTCAAAGCAGTCTTCATAATAAAATCCTTCTAGTTGTTCCCTGGTGGAAAGCTTTTACTATGAATAAATAGAAGTACGTAGCAGTAAGACTCCTATCATTCCTTCCTAGTAACTCTTAAGATGAAGGTGTGTTACCTGATCGTGTTCCAGCAAGGGGCTGCTTGGCTCGGAGTCCACACAGTAAGGAGAGAACTGGTGAGGGGAACCAGAACCGGAGTCCGAGGCTGGAGGTGACATCATCACTATTTCCTCTTTAAGCTCCACATCTTCAGACAGAATCACTTGCTCTGAGATGCAGAGAGAGAAACTCAATGAAATCTGAAGCTGCAACACATAACAGCTCTGCTTATAACAGTCAATGTAAAAATACTTACTATTCTTCTGGTTGCCCATCTTAAGGGCCAAGTTCTCCTGTCTTAGTTTGTGGTTGACCTGTTGCAGGTACTTGATGTAGTCGATGGCCTTCCTCAGCACGCCTGACTTGTGCATCTGGGAGGAAAGACGTTAAGGAGGATGTGAGGTTCCCGATTTCTATCAAGCTCATGAGTGAAGTCAGTGGATTTCTTTACAAATTAAACACTGAAAATTAAAAGTCCCAGCATTCAAAATCACTAACCTTCGCGTCATTGCCCATGACCAGGTCTCTGAGCTCGACGATCTTGTCGTTGATAGAGGACCGGTACCTCTTCTCGATGATGTTGTGGGTCGTTCTCCTCTCTCCCTCCTTCACCACTCCCCCCGGGCCTACCACTCCTCCCATCACCTGTCCTTGGTCGATGCTTGTTCTGGCTCCGTTTGTGCATTGAGAGGTGCCTGGCTGGAGCTGCTTGATTGGCAGCTTGTCTCCTCCTCCCATCATGACAGGGACGGTGGTCAGGATGTTGCTGCTCATCAGTGTCTGCGACGGAAATCAGTAGCAGTATGTTAATTTTCAGTGTGGGACCAAAACTGTGATGAATATTAACAACCACATAATCAAATAAAAATCTTATGCTGGCCACATACCGGGACTTGGAGAGCTGTGTTCTGGATGGGCGTAGTCAAGGTGGTGATCCCTGTGGGGCTCTGCATGGTGGACAGCACCTGCGTGCCGTCTGGTTTGAGTGTTGTCAGAACAAGTGAATCTGTCTTCAGAATCTGAGGCTGCTGGACTAGAACCTGATAAAGACACGTTCAGAGGACAATGGAGACTTTTATGTTTGCTTACAAGCAGTTTACAATATCAAAGCATTCAGATCTGCTGGGCCTCGACTCATCTTTGCATCTTTACATCATGAAACAGAGGAATTTGTGTATGAGCTATCTTTTGCAGCAATTACGGTAAAACTGTTTGTTAAAATATTTAATTTTTAT
Organism: Chaetodon striatus; assembly: GCA_029783705.1. Lineage (NCBI taxonomy): Eukaryota > Metazoa > Chordata > Actinopteri > Chaetodontiformes > Chaetodontidae > Chaetodon > Chaetodon striatus. The sequence continues at coordinate 22,848,442 of JAPZEB010000009.1, forward strand.
TACCAAATATCAGCTAATCATCATGCCCACTGCCATTTTCACCCATTTTCTGAGTAAAAACTGCGATTACAACAGTGAGGTTACTTACAGGGACTTGCTGCATCGGCTGTTGCATAGTGTGGACTGTGGTGGGTGCTGGGGAGAGAGTCTGGATGGTCTGACAGGTCGGGGTCAGAACACGCTGGTGCTGAATGGTCATTGGTTGGAGCTGGGGTGATGTCACAATGCTCTGCATCTGTGGTTGGAGGACTGGGAAAGGGAGAGAAGTTGATGGATCGTTAGTCTGTCATATTCAAAATACACTGCAGATCGATCACTTTATGAACACTAATTCATACATTTAATAGTGGTATAATGATCCATTAATCTGGATCGATGTATGCATCAGTATATTCAGGTCAGTGCTCATTTCATTTATTCATATTTATCGTTTCAAAGTGAAAGCATAAAATCATATCATTATCTTTAAATATGCCTTTATATTTAAAATGTGCATGGCACGTTTGTGTCACTGTCAAACAGCAGCCATCAGATAATGGCAAGCAGCCAAAAAAAAAGACGATAAGGATTTTAACTCGCCTCTCAGAAAATAACTCCACAGTGCGGAAATATTTTGGATTTCAGAGAAAAGACAGTTCAACAGACAAAGCACATATGAGATAAAATACTCTGAAAATATGATAAACCATGCCTGGCATCTCACTCTGCTAAGTTTCTTGCTCTTACTATGGCAACAGTAGCTGCAGTGTTTCAACAATGTTAGGCTGTAAAAACAGGAGATGCAGTGACTTGAAGCTACAATGAGTAAGAAAAAGTATAAATAATACATGTAATTTGTTAAGCTATGAGTAGAGAAAGTCAGCTAGTCGCTAGGCAAATTTATGCAATGTAAAAGTAAGGGCTGCCCCCTGAAATTTGAGGATTCAAACCATCAGTCGAAGACCCCTCAGTTGACTGAGATGCTTCAAGTGGAGCAGTCTTTTTTGGTTTTGTTCTGGTCGGTCAGTGTGCAGTGTACTTTTGGGGATGTTAAGTCCCTAGATTGAGCTGCAGAGTGAGCACTCCTCGCTCTCATGCTGCTCCCTGGTACAGGAAGCTGCACAGCCAGACCCAGGGTGAGTCTGAGTGAGACGGAGGCAGCTGCCAAGTCAGGCTCTGAGATAATGTTATCTTCTGCCTTCTGCTTAGAAGTGATGAATTTACATCCCATAGCAACTAAATACTTTACAGTCTCTGGTTTTTGATATCTAGTGTGTCAGTAAACAAAACGGTTGTTGCACATTTGCAATCTGTTGTTAGCCTAGTTAGCAGGTCTTAGCTCGGACGGCTAACATGGCTTGTTTACTACATTACATGAATGCTGTCATCACCCTGAACTTCCCACTGAACCCAGTTCAAACTCTCAAACTTTATATGAAACAAAAGGGATTGAATAGTTGAATATTTGTATTTAATAGTCGGAAACAGCCCTAGTAAAAGTTCTAAAGCCAATAATGATGACAAGCAAAAAAACAAAAAAAACATGCTTTGTCCATAAACCTTGACAATTACAATTTTCATTTTCTTATATATTCTTGTTTTTAAGCCATGTTTTATTTGTGTTAATGAGGTAAAATTTACTGCACTTGAGCTGCCACAATGCTAACAATTAAGTGCTTTTTTTTTTTCTTTTAAGGCCAAAAGCAAAAACAAAAGAGGAGGCAGCTTCTTTTGTAACCGATTATGAAATGGGCATGTGATATCATCTCATATGTCGAATGCAGGCCCCTGAATTGAATCAAATTTAAATGGTATCGTGGCAGATTTTGATATATCAGTAAATATCCGACTACTGTCCCAGGAATTCGCACTGTGATAAAACTAGAGGTTTACACCCCTAACGCTGAACAGACCACCCTCCAATTCTTCTCTCTGCTCACCTTGGAAACCAGGAGCAGGGCTCTGATGGCAGATGACGGGACTCTGAATGAATCGTGACTGCCCGCCATTGGAGGCTATCATCACAGTTTGAGCCGCCTGGGTCTGGATAGGCAGGGGCGTCTGGCTGTGGGTCTGAACCAGGGTGTGGACTGGGAAGCTCTGTGTCTGCATTGGGATCCCCTGGGTGTGCATCTGTATTGAAATAAAAAAAATGAATTCAGTTTCATCTCATTTTCCCCTCAGAGATACTAAAGTTTGATGCAACATGAGACACTTCATCTGTCTTTATTGATGCACTATTTTAGGAAGAAGGTATTACACTCAGGACAATAAACTATATCTGTCAGGCTCACTAGTTTTGCTGAGATGTGCACTGCCGTTTGTAGGGATGCTGAGCTCTGGATATTATATTTTACAGTCTGTCAGTACTGTGAAATTTTTTTCTCCTGTCAGCAGAAGCTTTTTTAGTATGGATGGCACAATAACAGAAAATGGATCCGCACCATCTCCTCAACAGACAATGAAATCACAGCTGGAGAAGCAGGCAGCATGAAAACAGCCTGACTCAAAACAGCACTAGTCCATCACTGCAGCACATTCAGAGCGATGCAGAGAGCTGAACCCAAACAATGTTACCTTGAATACAGCTTTCAATACGCAACAAAACAGTGCATAAAAACTAACTCACCCTCGTGGAATTACTAGTATTAATTTCGTAGTAGTAGTGATGAGTAAAATGTGACAGGATTTAAAAGTGGTGATGATGGATAGCTGATACCTGGATGGTGGGCTGGGCTGTCTGTTGGGGCTGAGGCTGGATGGGCTGGACCACCTGAGGCCGTGGCTGGAGAAGCGGAGGGCTGCGGGTCACCTGCTGTTGCACCGAGACAGTGGTGGGTGAGGGGGTCTGTGCGGGCGTGAGCGGAGGGGTGAGGGGTACAGACTGGGGGGACAGTGTCTGGGGAGACAGTGTCTGGGGAGACAGTGTCTGGGGAGACAGTGTCTGGGAGGCAGCGAGGCCAGCGGTGGAGCTCTGGTAAACAGCGGGGGCTGGTGTCTGTGGAGTTTGAGGAGCTTGAGGGGTTTGAATGGCAGGTCGTGGAGTGGTGCTGACGGCGCTGCCACTCTGTGCGGAGCCTGCTGAGGTCATCTGATCCTCAAACAGGTCTGGAAAGTCCCCCACCTGGTTGCTAACAAACTGGAGCATCTCTGAGGAGGTGGAGAAACAGAATAGACATTAGAACATAATGAGCTTTTGGGGCAGCTCTGCGACTCATTCAATGACATAAAACATGAAAACAGAAAATAGTAATGAAGCAAACTGTATGTGTTAACACTAGGGGTGGGCCATATTTTGATGACACTAAATGTATCTTGGCTTGTTCAGCGTGGTATGTATAAAATGGCTATATCATGACCATTGAGTATAAATTGTCACGTCATTTTTTAAAGTCATTGGCATGAGACTCACTTTAGCGTTTGGCTCTCTTCCTCTCACAGACACACACACATAAAGAAAGACTCAAACATCACACACACACTTCTCCACCCATCCAGACCCCTTTCACCTGAACGATAATGTATGAGAAGGCGAGGCGTGTGTTTTGTATCTGCAGGGCTCCAGACCGTAACTATTTAGTCGTATTTTGCAACCATGGCGCACCAATGACACCTGCAAATACTATTAATACATGAACTGGGGAGCTGTTAGTGTGTTTCCACCTCACAGTGAATAAATCCTCACATTTAAAGATGCTGCAAGAACAGTTTAATTTATTTGTAACTGGAAGCTGGGTGCTTCAACTTAAAAGCACAAGAGGTTCTGCTATGATTTATTTTAATATAATTTAACTTATAAC
>JAPZEB010000009.1:22854466-22864471 GCA_029783705.1 Chaetodon striatus
TTTCAGTCAGACAAACAATACTTGCCCGAGCCTTTTTACTCAGGAGCTTTTACCAGTCAGCCCTTCACATGTCACATACATGCACACGTTACACAGGCTAACACACTAGAGCATGCACTTTTGCACCTCCACAGGGGGCAGACTGATGATGACAGACGGGACAAAGCAGCTCTGAACCCCCAGAGCTTCAGACAAGCTGACACAAAGGGTAAATCCATCAAAGGAGGACAGTTTCCTAGGCTGCTAGGCGCAAAGAAAATAGGTTACATAACCAGAGTTGCTAAGAGAATAATTGGGAGAGGAAGAATGTTCTAGATGAATATAGGGTCAATTGCATGAGCCCTTACAGGGGCCTCTAGGACCTCTCACTCAATGAAACGCACATGGCTCCACTGAAGAACAAAGTTGATAAGTTTGGAGGTCTACAATAAACCAGCTGCCGCACAGAGAGAACAATGAGACCTATCACTGTCTAGTTTAAGATTTGAAAGAGGCTGTGATTTTAAATAGATGTAATAAAAGCAAAAAAAAAAAAATCTCTAGCACATAATTAGGGAGACGATGTCTACAATTTCTGCAACAGGGGTCAATTTTCCTGCTGCTCTGGCTGGTGGGAAAATTTAATTTATCGATTAGCCGCAGGCCAAACAGAGACTGAGTGAGGAAAAAAAACTCAAGTGTGGGCTGTCTTTGTTGCAGCTTGCCTGTGAATTCATCAGTCAACTCTCAGTTGTCATTCCTCGCTCACAATCTGTACATTCCTGTCTTTTCACACAATGATTAAGAGGGATTACATAACTGTGGCTATGGGGGGTGTTTTGTCTGCTCACTCTGCCCAAGGGCCCCCTTTGAAAAGAGAATTAACACGGGCACCAAAGGCAGGTAGAGTTTCTGAAATATTTCATAAGCTTGTGTGCAGTACTGTCAGTGTTTGACATTATATTTCTACTTACATCATCTTACAAACCAAAAGATGTGGATTGAATTCACATGATTTGGACACAAGTCACAAATTTAATGACTTTAGACTTGACTAGATCAAAAAAGACCTGCAACTTGACTTGAACTTCAACACCAATATCACTCGTGACTTCAGTTACACTTGAGCATTTTAACATGAAAATACTTGATACCTTCCTACAAGCCCAAATATTGTAAATAATGTTATTTAAAAAGTGTGCCATGAATTAATTCATTTCAATTCCTGGATGAACTTATGTTAACACCAGTCACTCCCCGCAAGTCAACATCTAATTCTCCAGATCCAATTTGTTTGAACCAACCCAACAGCTTCCAATCAAATTGCAGGAGAGAACCAAGCGCCAATAACAAAAAAACTGATACCAAGACTTAATTTGCGTACAAATATTGGCCAACAAAAAACTAATTGCAGTGTGCAAAATGTGCGGGTCAAAGATTACAAACAAAAACGCAACAACTTCCAACAAACTTCTTTTAACAAATAAATACAACTTTAAAAAGCATTCATGATTTTTGTACATGTATTATCTTGTTGCTTTGTTGCTAAAATGGCACTAGACTTGATTAGGAGTGCATTATTACTTGTTAAGGACTCAAAACTCAAAGTTGAGGACTTCAAACTTGACTTGGAACTTGTTATTCTTGACTAGAGACTTGAGAATTATTAATAACTTGTAAAACAATGACTTATAACCACATTGTCCACCATGGCCAGGAGACAAAAAGATCTGTTTCTACCCACAGAAACAGATTAATTTCATTTCTATGATTTTACCTAAAACCTCAGATTATTTCACACTGTTTGGCACCACACACACACATACACACACACGCTCCAGGCCATCAGTCCGGTCTGGTGACTTGGCATTCAGTAAAATTCCACCCTAGTAGAAATCTGGTGACTCTGCGCTGGCTAGCATTTCACCAAAAGCCCCGTCCTTTCAATGCGTGCCAAAGGGTGAAGCTTGTTTTGATAGAGACAGAGAGATTGGATCAGGGATGCTGTTTGTTCACAGAGGACAGGATGTCTACAGACATGTTGTCCAACAAACTCAGTGTAATAATTCTGCAAATAAGCTTAGAAAAGATCCAGAGGAAAGGTTTAAAATTCTACTAAATATAAAAAAAACAAAAAACAACTTAAATGTTGACATGGAAGTCATGAAGTCTAAATAATTAAAATCTAAGTGATTCATCTTAGGACTCTTGGCACACAGTAAAAAAAAAAAAACAGAGCCAAGATTGATGAGCAAGTTCACTTCCCACATGCACAGCTTCTGATGAATGACACCCACCTCTGCTTCATGGAAAATGACACTCTGCCTACAACTACACGTAATTACAAAGCGGTGTCACATAGCATGGCAGCTTCAAAAAGTCAAAAATAGCAAAAGATGATGTGTTTATTTCCAATATGATTTTTGCGCGGAATAAATCTGACTCAGGCAAATTAACAAATACATACATTATTCTACATTATGCTGAAACAAAAGGGACTCAAATGGATAATAATTCATAACTTTCCGTTTAATGCCAGCTGTACTGTGAGTAACCTGAATGCTTAACTTTGTGCCTTCGCACACATCATAAATAAACAGACCTCCTCTGGTCTCTCCGCTCAGCAGGCTGAGCATCTCAGCTGTCAAACAGAGCGGAAACAGGCTAATGCTAACTTACAAACAACACTGAACGGTTAAGCTAACTGTTAGCATTGACACAACGACTCACCGTCGATGTCTCCCAGGGTGAATTCGTCCCCTAATTCCGCCAAAGTCGGGTCCATGTTCTCCATGGTGGAGATGTACTCTCCGCTGTCCATCCTGTCTGTTAGCACCTCGCCTCCCCGGCTGTCACCGGAGGGTCGCGGGGGGAGGAAAGAAACACGACCCCGCGGGATATTCTGCGGCGTTCAGCGACGCCTACGACACCGTTATCTAATCGAGAAGATTATTCTTTTTCCGGGACGACGGTGCGACGACACTGGAGCCTCCGGAGAGGCAGACTTCTCTGTCGATAAACTGGTTAACGCCGATATATGCTTAAGTCGCCGCCATCTTGTTTTACGCTCATTACGTCATTCACAAACAGACTCTGTGGCGCAAAGCGGGCTCTGATTGGCCGAGACCCAGCTGTTGTTGTCATGAGACCAGTCATCATCGACCAATGACAGGCGCGTATTCGCCGTGGTCTGATAGTACGTCAACCATCAGAAGCTTCGGTGTCATTTGAATAAACCGCGCCCCCTATCTTCATGAAAAGAAGTGGACAAATTCAGCACCTCAGAAATAAACAATGATGACATTAAATGAATAAAACTCAGTATATAATGTAGACATGTTCACTGAAATAATACTTAAATAATTACTTAAACATTTTATTTCAATTTAATCTCTATTTATGGACTTATTTCAACTTATTTTATTTTAATACCACTGTGTTGTTGTTGATGAAGGGAAGTTTGGTTGTTGTTTTTTGTCTTTTATGAGCTGCTGGACAGCTGAATTTTCCTTTGGGGATGAATAAAGTTCTTTCTATTCTGCATTTTAACTTGTATTCTTCTATTTTTTTTTTTTATCCTATCCTATTTTAGCTTGTTTTTCTTATATATATTCTTAACTCTTATTTAAATACAATTTTAAGTTGTATTTAAATGTCCTTCTACATTGCATTTCCTTTGCACTTTGTCTGGATACGTTTAATGCTTTATGTAAAGCACTTTGAATTGCCCTGTTGCTGAAATGTGATACATAAATAAACTTGCCCTGCCATTATGCAATGCCCTTGACACTGTCATAAGTTTGTTTCAGTGTTTTGTATTCGATAAATGTAATACCCTGTAACATAAATTACACTTGCTGTAAATTCAAAGAGGTAATTAGTTTAGCCACTTTCATGTACACAAATAATACTCTTCAAAGTTATCAGGTCTTTTATGTAAAGGCAGCAACAGTGCAATATTTGCTGAATTAGCTGTTTACTATTCTTACAGTTTAATAAATACAGATAAAAATAAAAGAAATGCAGCATAAAGTATAATAGATTTGAAGAGTCCTTCAAATATACTCAAGCACAAGTTCAGACTTAATTTCAGGAAATGTTCTTGTGGTGATAATGCAATAAAGAAGTGACACAGTTGAGGTACTTGCAGAAAAGATGACAAACAACTCAACAACAGAAGACAGGAAATGAGGCCAAAATATTCAGTCATAGGAGAATACTTTCTGTTTTGTTTATTTCACTGCAACAAAGGTAACACACTGAAGGATTGTTGTTACATTTCCAGTGTTGAAAACAAGTGCTGGTGTTTGGTAAAAACCAGTGTTAATACATAACTGCAACTGTCAGGTTTACATATTACAGGATGTGATACACTGCAATAAAACCACCTACTGTCATCTGTAAGTGCAAACACTTTAGGATTTAAATGAGAACTTCATTTCTTTTCATTTTCAAAACCTATTACTGTAATAAGATTAATTACATTAACAGATTAATCTCACCCTGCAAACACTGTAATAAAATGCACAAAAAATATCTTATTTTCAATTTACAGTTCTGTGATTCTTTTGTAAAAATACCAAAGGGAAAAAAAGTCAAATCTTAAACCCTTATGAAATTCATTCATTCAGCTGAGCTCACAGGGCTGAACTGTGTGACCGACATTTCTGACAGCCTGGTTTCCTGAAGCAAATGTCTCTTTTTATTTACTCTTTTTCAATGTGTATGAAGACATCAGGTCTGCTTCAGAAAACCAACCAGCTGGGAGATGAGTTACAACCTTATAAAAACTGATTTAGATAAAAATGTGTTTGTCTTTATTAGTCATCCCACACAACACTGCAAATGTCACTGAACTCGTTCGCCAGGCTGAGACAGTTCCAAACAATATTTGCAATTACAATTTCTGCACTCTTTTATCTGTTATAACTGTGGATTTTATGTTTAGGTGTTTGCATTTCCGTGGCAATATCAAGCAATGTCTCTCACTGAAAGAATCTACTGTGAAGTGAAGGACTTAATCAAGGGAAAAAATACAAATATGATCTCATTCACTAGATTCGAGTCCTAGTCTATATTTATTTATTCCAGTAGACTTCATACGACTTCTTCTCTGAGTAACTGGCTTCTGTCGTCCCTGTGCCACATCTGACTTTTTCCTTCACCACCTTCACGACCAGACCTCCTGCTAGGGCAATGCCCGCTGCAGCCTTTCCTATCTCAGCCACTGCGGTCAGGATGCGTGTCGTTGCTGTCACAGTGCCCCAGGGATCTGACACAGCCCTGCTGGCCACTGATGCCCCACTGGGCCCTGTTAGCCCACACACAGCACCAGACGACCCAGCAGCCACTGGGACATTCGCAGCCATCTCCCGAGCCAAGGCTGCTCCGGCTGCACCACACGGAGGCGTCCCAGCACCTGCAGCCACACTTCCTACAGTGGCCACTGCATGCTGCCCTGCTGCTGAGGCTAAACTACTCTGAGCCGCAGTAGCATTGGCTACACCTGCTGCCCCTACTGATGCAGCTCCACAGACGGCTCCTGTGCTGAAAGCTGCTCCCTCCAGAGCTGCACCTAAAGCAGCTCCAGCTCCCATGGCGCCTCCCACACCTGCTGCCACTCCCACAGCAGAGGCTCCTATGGCACTAACCTGCCCCAGAGCATCCAGAGCGCCCTCCTTAGGACTGGTAGCCTCAGCACCAGCAATGGCTCCAACAGAGCCACCCAAAACTCCACCTGTTGCTGCCCCCAGAGCAACTGCGGTTTTCCCCGTGGCTGCTGCCACTATGGCCCCCACAGCTTTCCCAACACCTGTGCCTCCTGCTACAGACATCCCAGCTAACTGACCTGCAGCAAAACCAACAGAGTTCCCCACAAAAGATGCCCCGGCTGCAGCTGCTAAAGGTGCAGCTGCCCCAAACACCGCCCCCACGGCCAGGCCTGTGGCTCCAGCAGCCACCAGGATCTTAATTCTCTCCAGCACCTGAGCAGAGAGCGCAGCCTCCCTCCTTGTGCGAATCAAGGACGAACGGAGAGACTGTCGCCTGCTCATGGCCCTGCTGCCATCCCTGCGCCTGCCTCTCAGCTGGTCCCTACATCGATCCACTCTGTCTCTCAGGAAGCTGAAGGCAGTGCTTCTGCTTTCCTCTGTCCACCTCTCCATCCTAAAATCCTCCTCACTTCCTCTCTCTAACTCCCTCCTCCTGACCACTTGTGATCCGCTATTGGTGCTTTCTGCTTTGTTAGACTCCAAGTCACACTTCCTTCGCTTTGCAAGTTTAGCCTGTTCTTGCATATTGCCATTGTTTCCCCCCTGTTCTTCCCCCTCTGCTTCCCCTCGCTCCCTCAACATCCTTTTCTGCTCCTCCCTGATGGCAGCCTCTGCTTCTAAATACATGGCATTGGTATAAAACCCATGTTCAGTTTGCTTTGCCATCTTTTCCACCTTCATTAGGAGTTCTTTAACCTGCACTGAGTTACTGGGGTCTTTATTGTTGAGTACATGGTACCTGCCCCCACACCTGTCAATCAGAGCCTTAAGCCCAGCAGGTGCAGTCTCCCTCAGGTAATCTTCAAACCCCATGTCCTCTAGCTCATCACCCCGGGTAAAAAGAACCACTGTGTGGTGACAGATTGCATCCTCTCCGAATATCTTGGTCAACTCCCAGGCAGCCTGGTTCTCATTAGCTGTGTAACGTCCTATCGGCACCACCAGGAGGAAAGCATGTGGGCCAGGGGCAGAGAGAGACACACATTTTGCTATCTCTGAATGAATCTGCTCCTCGCTGAGGTGAGTGTCCCCAAACCCTGGCATGTCAACCACTGTGACTCTCCTCATCCTCCTCTGTGTGACAGTCTGGCCCTCCTCCTCTGCATCCTCTTCCTGTGCGAGCTCAGTGCTTCCAAGCTGGCAAATCTGGGTGACAGAGCTAGCGCTGATCTGTGACAGGAACTGCCTCCGGCCCAGGATGGTGTTTCCAGACGCACTCTTGCCAGATCCAGTCTTTCCGATGAGGACCAGCCTGAGTTCTTCATTCCATCTGGGCTCAGAGTCGTCTCCTTCCTTCTCGCCCTCCATCTCAACCGGCTCCTTTCTTTCCTCTTCCTAATCCCCTGGTGGAAAAACTGCACAACAGAAATGGTCTGTAAATTACTGGGACTTCTGATGTTTCATTTTGATAGTTCACTAAAATGACATAGGCTGGCTAATATACACCATTTATTGAATTTAATTATTTAAAGTCGGCAATTACGACTCTTACTTGATGTTGCATGCAGTGGTGGAATATGAGAAAGTACATTTACTCAACGGGGTTCCTACATCTTAAGGCAAGTTAGATTTAAGACTTTAAGACTTTTTATGCCACTCTGAATTAAATTTAGGACCAATTCACAACAAAACCTGAAGAAATTAAACAACATCAATAGCTTGGGGTTAGGGACAATTTTGCCTACATTTCCAATAATTTTGAGATTTTATGATGCAACATTTGATTAAAAAAAAAAAAAAAGTGAATAAAACCCTACTTCTAATGTCTTGGCCTTTTTTAAGACCTTCGAAAGAATGATTCAAGACATTTTAATACCAAGTAAAGGGAAACACCACCTAGATTGAGAATCCCAATCTGTTTTTTCCACAGCCAAGAAAAGCCTAATTAATATTTGTGAACATGAACTACTCTCTCTCCAAGCCAGAAACAACAGAAGGAAGTCTCAAACCTGTGATGTCATAAAGTATTAAGTCTGGAGCTTCTCCGTAGACAACAGATGGGAGCCTGATTTTATGGATGAACAGAATGTTTGTTTTCTTTTTTATACCCAAATGACCTTTATTCTGTTGTAGTGTTCTCAGTTGTGAAACAGAAAATGTACCCACATACTCAGGACATTCCCCTGGGTGCTCTCAGTTTCATCCACAACATGTTTTACCTTGTATCATCTACAGAGCAGCTTCAGACTTATTACCTTATGACATCACAAATTTGAGTTTTAGTACTCTAGTTTTTGGATTTTGGAAGGAGCTATTTGTGTTTAATAATATTTTTGGGCTGTCTTAGACCATAGGGAAATTACCAGCATGTATGGGTGTAGTTCCCCTTTGAAAACAGATGTGAAGTACTTCAACTTCTAGTTGTACTTCTTCTTCTAGTCCCCTGCATCTTGGAGGCAAATATTGCACTTTATACGACACTAAATATATCTGACAGCTTTAATTACGCTGCAGATTGAGATTGCTAATATAAAATGTAATGAACTAATAAATTATGATATATGGATTAAGCTACCCAGCAGTAAAGATAAAAATCAGCTCAACTGTTGCCAGCTACAACATTAAAGTGATGTACACATTAATGCATCAATAATTATAGTACAGTAACATAATATCTATGAATCTGAAGGAGCCATTCAGCACAAAATTTACTTTTACTTTCAGTATTGTAGGTAAAGTTTGATACTTCTACTTTTGTACTTTTACACAAGTATGATTTTGAATGCAGGACTTATATCTGAACTCTTCTTCCACCACTGGTTACATTAACAAGCCCAGGAGAGTCAGCGTTTGTCAGGAAGTTTCTGGACAACAAACAAAACATCACAACTGAAGAGGCGCCATTTTAACACCAATTAAGGCCTTATTTTTTGAGTAATGAATTCAATGTCTTTAAAACTTTAAGGGTCGATGGGAGCCCTGCCCAAGGACTGTACTTAAACACAAACCTGAAGAACCTGTACTTCATTTCCATTTTGCTAGTTTTAACTTCTACTTCACTACATTTTGGAGGCAGATATTGAACTATCTACTCTGCAACATTTATTCAATAGCATTGCCTAAGATTACTTTTAAGATTCAGCTTAGGCCTACTAATACAAAATACAATCAACTAATTAAATTAGTGCTAAAGTGTAATAAAAGTTTGTGATTATGGATTAAGCTACCCAGCAGTATTTATTAAAATTAACTCCACTGTTGCCAGCTACAACATTAAAGTGATGTACACATTAATGCATCAATATTAACATACAGTAACATAATACCTATGAGTCTGAGAGGAACCATTCTGCACAAAAAGTACTTTTACTTTCAATATTGTAGGTAAATTTTAATGTACTCCTGTACTTTTACACAAGTGGGATTGTGAATGCAGGACCTTCACTACTAAGACAGTATTTCTAGATTGTAGTATTTTCAGTGCCTATTCATATAAAATATAATAAATTAATTATATTATTGCTAAAATTATGTTACAAGGTTATGATTATGGATTAAGCCTCTAGTATTCATGCAAATTAGCTCTACTGTCACCAGCTGCAACATTAAAATTACTTTCTGACTGCAGGACTTTTACTTGTAACAGTACTTTTCCAATGTAGGGTTACTTCTTTTCAGTAAAAGATCTGCACACTTCTTCCACCACTGGTTACATGTTACAAGCCCAGAAAAGTCAGTGTTTGTCAGGAAGTTTCTGGACAGAGTCAAAACATCACAGCTGAACGGTTGGGCTAATGTTATGAAGGTTAGCTAACGTTACATAATGTACAAGTGAGCTAATAAAATAGCTGCAGTTACCAACTAGGATTGCTATTAATAGCTCTGATACTACCAAGCGATAACCTACATCAAAGATAAAACCAAATATCAAACGCAGAGATCAAGTTTTAATCTCAAATGTCACGCTGTAACCTCTGCTATGTGTTAGCATGGCGACGCTACATAGTTTTAACGTATATTGACAGCTAACAGCTAATTCAACATTAGCAAGCTAACGTTAGCAAGTTGCTAATTTATGACGGAAATAGCAACAATCACTACATGAGGGGATTATCTTACCAGAGTTCACCTTATTTGACAGCTCTCGGTCAAAATGGTCGTTTCTTCTCTGCATTCAAGCTTCAGTTATCTTGTGGTGAAGCTACAGTTACATGTTGCGTTCAGCTCGGGTCACCCCAAACAAAAACATTGGACTTTAAGTTGTAGGAAGTCAGTTTGGTGACGGCCTGCCCTCTGTTGGCTGAGCTCTACAACC
>JAPZEB010000009.1:22864571-22881131 GCA_029783705.1 Chaetodon striatus
AACACAAGTCATGATAAAACAAGAATTTTCCCTGATGTTCAGATTTTTTCAAAATTTAAGAACTTTGTAGAAATCTTGAGATATAAATTGTACATATATATGCCATGACATATATGTCAGGGGGAGGCTTGAGAGAGAAGAAAAAAAATAGCAGTCAATGAGGTTTGCTAAAATAAACATTATCAGGTCTTCTTTACATTACCTCCACAAAATCAGGCTGTAAGAGTCTTGTGTATTTCACCCACTTGTCCCAGGATTTAATATGTTTTTCTGTAGATGAAGAGAAAAGGGAATCCTTTCCATAACATAAATATCATTTACAATATCTATCCACTCCTCGATGGTGGGAGCTCAGGAAGCAGCCAGCGCCTTGTGAGGGCTTTCTTGCAAGTTGATATCAAAATACCCAACATTAATGTGTCAGAATCAGTGCAAAATACATCAATTTTTTGTACATATCAGTCACTTTATTTCATTAAATTTTGATAACAAAATGGCTTGTTCATTCTGCAGCAATGATATTCTTTCTCTGAATATACATATAGTTTTATAACAGTCGTAATACTATTTCAAAATTACATCAATCTGAATTCCATAGATCTAAACCATTAAAATATGTTGATTTCCAGCGAAGATGAACAGAAGAGAAGACCAAAACAAACGAAAAATTAACACAGGAGCAGGTGCAGGGCTGCAAGATGAAGGGTCATATAGTGTATATCAGATTTTCCCATCAGGATGAAATAATGTTTATTATCTCAGGGTCGTTAAACTGAAACAAGACGGGAGTACAGAAGAACGCAGAATATGTAAGAGCAAACACTCAACGAGGATCCCATTTGATGGCGATGAAATAAAAAGTATGAAAAAATGACATTAAAAAAATAAACAAATTAAAGAATGTTGTCCTTGAGGCAAACAAACATAAGATGCTTTCTTAAAACCTTGAGCAGCAAAACCAAGATTCATAAACATCCCTCTAGAAATCTCTCCAACACAGAAAGGAAAGAAATTGTCTTCAGTCACCGATACAAGCTAACCAGGAAAAAATGAATTTCATGGGACAAATTTATATTTGGCCGACGTGTATTTGAAGCACATGGGTTTGAGACACATTAAATCTAGACCAGACACAATACAGTGGGGTTTTGCAAAGTTTTTTTTAAGATTATACTAAAATTAATTATATTCCAAAGTACAGTTATGTAATCCTCAAGTTATCAAAAATGAGTTTCCCTTATCACCTCCCACTCCAGAGACTTCTTTTACCTCCTATACAACGTTACATTTTCCAATTATAAACCGCTGTAGATGCACAGCGATTCAAGCTGTTGTCAGAAACCGACTAACCTCCACCTCCAGTTTAGTTTTTTGTGTCACCTTGAGGGTTCCTCTCTTGTTTTCAACAGAGCACCTGGCTTTTGTACAAGTCATGACAGCTTTTATTTTCTTCACTGTCGTCGGAGTCTACAAGTCAAGCCACCCCTTGTGGACTGTGCGTATGCTCCTTCCTTCTTCGTCGTCTCTGCTCTCCACAAGCACTGAGGTGCAGCGCTATAGCTCTGTGCGGGAGCGGGAGATGCGAGGGCCTTTCCTGATTTCTTTCCTCTTCTCTTCTTTCCTCCTCCTCTTCTCCTCCTCCCTCAGGATCTTCTGGAAAGCCTCGGCAGTGTGGAGCACCTAAAGCAGATGGGCAAAGGTTAGAGAGACAGACTGTTACTGAGGCTATGTGGGAGATACGGTTATTTTAGGGATTTGTTTAAAAAACAGTATGATAAAGCAAAGTTCTGTCTTTGGTACCACTGTTACTGGTTGGAAAGATGGCATTAAAATATTAAAGGGTCATACTGTATGTAACAAATGTAATGATGGGCAAACAGATTGTAACCTAACTTAAAAGCAGAGACCTTACCTAACTTTCTCGGTTGCCTTAAACAGCCTGTAAAGGACTTGCTTCTCTTCAGCTCTGCTACACCACCAGCAGTGTGCAACTCTGGCCAATGTTATTTTAGAAATGGAGTCTGCGAATGTCAGCAAGCAACTGCCCTTTACCCTGACACAGTCCCGAAATTATTTGTTTCAGAGCTATACGTTTTGCAGAGGTAGCGCAGCAACAGACTTTGAATTAGGGCTGTAGCAACTCAAATTCAGTGGTGGCTTGTCCGTGTCTGAAGCCACTGTCCACTCCAATCCTGGCGAGGTCGTGTCCTTGCGGCAGGAAGTGAGGTGGAGGGAACGGTTGTTACGCTAGCTAGCTAACTGTCTCAATTGTGGTCACAGTAAATTAATCAAATTTAGTGCCCCATATCATAAATTCAATATTCCTGGTGCTGGAAAAACATCCTAGAGTAACAATGACATGAAATTCATTGTGGTTTTAGCTGGATAATGTTAGCTAACATTAGCTTACATGCTAATGCGGTCCAATTGCTGGCTAGCGAACGGCTAATGTCAGCTATTCATCCAGGCTCCTCGGACTGGTTGGCAAATTACTTCATCAGCCAACGATACAAAGCTAGAAATGCCAGATCCATGCAGTGTAGCTACGTTACAGCTAGCTGGCTAAGCTAAGCTTGCTTGCTCACTAACGTCATTGCTACATTAGTTGGCAAATTTGCCAGATTACTTCACCTGCTAACGTGATCCATGATACTAACTTATGTATTATGACATATGTGTTGATTTGAACATAAATAAATTATCTAATGGTACAAACTAAAGGTGTATAACTAACAATTGCTTTCTACTGGCCAAGAGCGACGCAATTCAGGGGCAACCAACTAGCTACCATAACTTAAGCTAAGGTTAGCCAGCTAGATGTAAAGCTACAATGCATGGGTCTGCTGTTGGTTGCTTCGTAACAGTAGCTAATAAATTGATTAGTCAATGACCAGCTAGGTAGTATCTAGTGTCTAAATTAATGTGAAATATTACAGATACAGTAGTAACCATGGATGTATAAAGAGAACTGGATACAGTGAAGGAGGTGGAACCCTATTCATCCCTATAAAAGTTGCTCAGAGGCGCAGGAAGCCAAAAATGTTCATCTGCTGCATATAATATCACCTGGATGATTAGCACATTGAGCAAGGGCACTACAGACTTCCGCTAGCTGAGCCTGCTACTTCTGGTGTAGCACTTCGCTAACTTGCATGAAAATAAAAGGATTCAATCACTTGGCTCCTCTAGACTTTTGAAATGTTATCGGAATAAATGGCTCAAACTCTATCAGTAAAACAAGTTGCAGGGGCTGTAAGGATCAAAAAAATGTGTCCATTGATTAACATACGTCTCTTTCACAGTGTTAATATATGGGAAAATGTCTTCTCAGGCCTAATGGCATTACGTGACGGACTTGACAGTTGGCTTCAAAGGCTGATGCATTTCCTGGGAGCCTGATGGTAACATTACTCTAAATGTGACTGTAATTTATTTTCCAGCACTCTATCAACATGATGCCAATCAATCACATTTATTCTTGTGTTATGTCTTGTCACTGTTTTGGCTGGTGCCCAGGTGCTCGCTCGCGCCTACGTAGTGCAAGCAAAAGCAACAGGATACTGACTGCGGTTGACGGCCAACAATGTCATTAATTACAAGGTTTTCATTAAAGTTACATACAGAACCTTTAAGAGACACAAAGAGGGAAACAACACGCATGCATCTTACTCACGTCGTCTCTCTCTGTGCGGTACGGGTTTATAAAGTCTGGGGATTTCTCTGTTATTCCCAACTCCTGTGACATCTGAGAGATGAGCAGAAAAGACAGATGACAGAGGAAAAGAGGAGAAGGAGGCACATTATCATTTTTTAAAAAGAGATGAGGAATGCAAATGAAACACTGTCACATCCCGTATTCTGCAGCTTTATGAGGCAAGCAGCTGGCAGACGAAATCAACATTTCTTCTGACTACTATACCTTATTTTTATAATTTTATGATTTCAGCTTTAGGCTATGAGCGACATGAAATAGATAGTTGGGGATCAGACACTAATAGTGGGGTTACTGAGGCACAAGTGAGGGCTGGATGCACAATTTCAGGGCGCTAACTGCCGCTGCTTGGAGTCTCAGAATTAATCCACAATATAATCCTCTTGGCACATTGCTAAGGTCACAGATTAATCCTGCAAGAGTTTAGTTCATTAACCCACACATTAAACAGAGAATACCGTTTTATCTGCTTTGCTCTTTTGAGTTTCAAAGGCCACAATACATCACGGACTAATTTGATGACAAATGACACATTTTGCGGTGACGGCAGAGCGGCATTAGCTGACACTGAGCATGTGCTGTGCGCTGAATTCTTCACATCTGCTGCAGAACCCGAACTATGATGGCTCTGTCATGTCTGTTCACCAGACACATTTACAACACTGTTGCCTGCAGAGAAAAGTATTAATTACACCATGTGCTTATATTGAATTCTCTCCGTGTGGATCTCACAATAAGGAAGCATCTTCATATACCATTTTGCTCAGGATTCAAACGTACAGAAAATTGCAACAGGAAGCTAAACTAAATCAGTCCTCAGTATTGAAGCCAATTTAAAGTGGAAATAAACAAGTTTTTTTTTGCTTTAACTTCTCATTATGAAGTAAATGTTGATTGCACAGTGTAATGGCTATAGAATAATGACACCATCTGCGTTTAGATTGGTTGCCTACGAGCCTTGCTTTCACTATGCAATTCTGTCTGCCACCGGGTATGATCTCCTGGGAAAGTGATGGCTTAATTTACGATACAAATTAAGTGCATTAACCATTGCACAACCAAAACAGAAAGAGGATAGCACTCTTGCTTTTCCCAGTAGCTATCAGCAGCCGTCCCCAGTTACCAGAGATGAAGTTCTTGCAGTTACTATTCCCAGTAGTGGAAACTGTGTCATGGGGAACAACCAAAGTAACTGTGGAAAACAAAATGCAGTGTGACCTGTGTTGTTGGTAGTTGCTAGGCTCTGAGAAAAAACGACAGTGATTTGCTGTCTTTGTGACGACCATGTCAACTAGATTTGGGTGGCATTCATACCTTTACACCTTCCTGAAATTTCACAGGGGTATAAGGTATATGACGGTATTTGTGTGCGGCACTGAGACGTCAGACTAGTTTTCATGTCATGTTAACTCATCTGAGACACACTTCATTCCAACAATAATCGACTCCGGTTTGGTCGAAATGAACCCTTAACTCATAGTTAGATATTAAAATACGCTGTTTATGCCTGAGTCTCTCTCTGCCATTGTAAGCTGGCCACTTACAGTCCCATAACGTTATCCCCACCACACGGAGTCGCCAGGTCTGTCAGCCCAGCTTCCTGTTCCACCAGTAGAGAGATACATCTCTATGTGAGTTTAATACAAAGAGGAGCATCTGTATTTTTGACGTAGGGCTGGGAGATACGACGACTATGTACGATATATTGATATATTTTCAAGCAGGATATAAATTTACACACCGTTAAATCGATATTGGGTCAAGTTGCGTTACATGACACACGCCAGTGTGCATCTCTTTTCTCTCACACTGTCCGCACAGCCCCGCCCCACTCACTCACAAGCTCTCCAGCAACACTTTTTAGAGCCCTTACCTGACGTGCACCTCCCCAGAGATATAACTACACATCACAGTGACGCAGACCTCCTGTCTATTTTTGTAAGCTTTTATTTACTTTAATTTCACAGATAAGAAACAATAAATTGTGAGGACAACAAAGTCTCCACAAAAATAGCATTTTAAGTCTTGTGTGTGATTTTTCCTGGCTTCATATGAGCAGAGGAAATCTCTGCTATTCGTGCTAATAACATTAACATGTTATATTTGTTTGGAAAACGTGTTTAGTATAAGACAGGTGTTTTGTCAGTGAACCTTGTGAGTTGTAATGGAGCTTAATTTTGTAACGTTACCTTTGTTTAATGTTGCTGTACGCTAGCCAGTAGGCTAATTCATACAACGTAAAAAGCCACAGGCTTGTGCTAATAACATTAGCATGTTGTATTTGTGGGGAAAATGTGTCCAGATAGAGACAAGTGTTTGTCTGTGAATGCTGCGAGTTATAGTGAAGCTGATTTGTGTACTTGTGTTTGAAAGTGTTGCTCTTAAGCCATGTTTACTGTGTGTTTAATGTGTGTTTTGGGTGTGTTTTGAATCAACTTAACTTACCAGCACGTCACAGAAACCCCACTGCTGACTAGTGTTTTGGAAGGGTAACTGCAGAATGACACAGAAACACCACTGAACAAGTATAAGAAGTTAAGAGATTGAAATGGTAAAACTGAGAAAAAAGAGAACACCAGAGGGCGTAGAGAACAAAATAATAAACTAAATAAGAGTGAAAGGAGGTGGTACTGTTATAGTAACTATAAAAGAATAATAGATGGCTAGAATGAAAGATGAAGTTGAAGTCTAAAACAGGAAGAGCAAATGAAATTAAAAGGTGAGAGGGATGAGTGGAAAGGATTAGAGGAAGAGAAAGAGGGAAAGATGAGAGCAAAGTTGGACAAAAAAGAAAGAGGAAAAGATAAAAATGAGACAGAAAGGGGAAGAGAGAAAGAGAGAGATGAACTGTGAGTGGGCGGATGAAAATGAAAGACTTACTGTAGTAAGATGCCCTCTGTGAAGGAATGCATCATTCATCAGCCTCTATATTAGCCTCTGTGTGTGTGTGTGTGTGTGTGTGTGTGTGTGTGTGTGTGTGTGTGCCCATATTAGGTATCTGCTCCAGGCCACCAGTGTAGATTTCACGTGGGCGTTGCAGTGTGAAAGGTGTGTGCGCCGTGTGGTTGTTGTTTATGTGTGTGTACCAAACATATGACATCACATTCTCTTCCTGTTTTGAAATGTTGACAGAGATTTTTAAAGTGTGTAATGACTAGGACCCGAGTGTTCAAATATTTAGATTTTAGATTTAGATAGATATTTAGTATTCGGTTTTCAATTTTGGGATTTAGATTTTCCTTATTCTTATTTATTTTTTGGAAATGACAAATTGTTTCTCATACATTGATCGATTTTTAGCAGCCTGTAACAACATGAACATTAGGGCTGATCTGACTGCTTCGAAGCTTAGATTGTTGCCATGGTAATAGACGCCTAATCTATCGTCAGTCACCAGCAGTCCAGCACCACTGAAACTGGGACAGTTTAGCCTGGTTCCACCGAGCAGTACGCCATATTACAGTTTAGTTTGATGCGCTTTTTTTCAGTTTCCACTGTAATAAGTTGTGGATGGTACCAAGGGAACCGTTCCGTATCGTCCTGTATTTTTGGTCCTCCTTCTGTTGGGGTACATAGCACACAGATCTGGTACTAAAAATTGGAGCTGTGAACACTGCAGTCCGGATGAAGCAACCCTGCCCACATTCAAGGGTACTGTTTAGGGTGGACACACTAGGGTCTACGTACCACACCTGAAGGTGTACTTGTGTTTCCGAGGGTACCATAATGAAAGTGTTTGGTGACCCTCAAGTGTGTAGATTAATTTCAGAGTCTGCTGTTGTCAGTGCAGCAGCCATCATGGTGCTCTCCATCTGTTGCTACTCCAGCTGTGCAAGGAAGGAGGCTTTGATTTCCTTCACCTCATCCTCCAAGTCCAGGACTTTCACCTCATTTCTTTCTTTGATGGCCTCGCTGCTGCAGAGTTTGGATTTTAGCTCCTTAATTTGAGAACACAGAGCGTGTTGGTGTTCTTGGTGTTTGGCAGCCTGCTCCTCCATGTCTTTCTGGGCCTGTAGGAGCTCCTACAGTTCTTCCAGGTCTTTCTGGGAAGCCTTTGTGGTCGGGGTTTGGAGCCTCCTCACATGACTCTGCAGCAGGGTTCATGTTCTGCCGCTGCTTGCTATGATTTTATTATATAATGATATCATCGATGATGAGACCCAACAAAGTCCCTAGTGTTTCGTCCAACACCATCCAGCTCTTTGTTATGCTGGTTCCTCATGTTTTGTGTCTTTGGTCTGACAGCTCTCTGGTTCTGTGTTGCTTTCTGTGTTGCTTGCTCCAGCTTGTTACAACATCTCAACGTTTGGTACACAGAGGCGTAAATGTAGACAGTGCAGGAAAAAACACATAAAATGGTAGGGAAAATCCTGATTTTTAGAAACTGTATCCACATGTATTTTACATTTTTACAATAAAATGCTTTCATTGTCCAATTCAGATACTTTCCTACTTCTCAGTAATTTTCTTGCATTGCAGAAATAATAGGGCTCTGTAATTCCATGCATTTGTAAAAGCTGATGCTATTCAGGAATAGTGCATCGTCACGTTAGGGGAGTTATTGTGGTCAGCCCGGTTACACACTAGCAACATGGTAACAGCTCTCAGTGTGATGTCAGCCCACATTGCTGTGTATCATCAGTGTGTTTTGACTGTGTGTACTGTTTGTGGTTGTAAAATTCATACTTGTGGCGAACAAGACAGGTTTTGGGAATGCTGCCCATCTGGAAGTTACCTCCTGTGCGCCTGTGTGTGTGCGTGTGTGTGTGTGTCACCAACACTACAAGTCTGAATTAACAATGACACACTTGTCTGTTGTTTATGTGCCTGACGCTGCAGTTTTCCCTCCAACAAGTTTGGCCTGATTCTTCTTATAACCAAGGTCATTCAAGGTTTAATAATCAAAACTTTATTACTTGTTATGTCTGTATTGTTACGAAATTCTGTGTGTTCTGTCAAAAATTCATATGCTGACATATTGCTGTATATGTAACACTTATCTTACATCTTACATCCATACATTATATGGAACATATAGCATATGTTAATATGTTATACTGTTGTATTATGTTATGTAGCCTACTATGTTATATTTCTATATAAGATGAGATAAACTTTATTGATCCCACACTGGGGAAATTCACATGTCACAGCAGCTCAAAGCACAGACAAAAAGTTAAGAGTGGACACTGTATTATAAAAAATTAAATCAAGATTAAAAATAGGAAATATATATGTTAAAAAATATACAAAAAATATATAAAAAGTAAGGCACTTTCGAGAATGAGCTGTACAGAATTTTTTTTAAACTGTACAAAAAAAAAATTAATTAAAATTAAAATTATAGTTAATTAAAATATTAATACAGACAGACATAAAGTAACATTACTTCATCATATAAATATTATTGTTGTTTACTCTACATATTTGGACCTGATTACCACTGTCACTTGTGCTTTGTAATTTTGTCTTTAATTGCTCTTGTTTAGTTTCTCTTTCTACATCCATTAGTATTTTAGCTGATTTTTTACTATTTCCATTTGTCTGTACGTATCTTAAAGCAGCATGAGATTGTTTTGGCCATTGGGGGGCAGTGCAACAAGACGTAAACACTGATATATCACGCTGTAAAGTTGATTGGGTTAATGTGTTGCCTCACACACACAGCAGCCACATTAACATTAATTTCATGTAGCAGGATACCTGATAAAGTCAGCATTTCCTCTCCTAGAAAGGTCAGCAATTAATTGTGACCACTGAGAATATTTTGACCAGTTGCACATGTCGTTCTGGGCGTTAGTTTTGTGGCTCTTCAGATTACTGCTGTGAGTGTGCCTTGATGAGGCTGACTGCTAGCGTTAGCATCAGATGCTGTGCTAGCTCTGGGTTCGCTGCTAAATGCTTTGCATTGAGGTGAGGCAAAATGAATGTGTTATTTTGACAGCCTTAGTTTATATACAACAAAGTTGCACCAACAAATACAGTTGCTAGTTTGTTAGCAAGGCTACAAAAGCTAAATATGTTTGGTATTTGCTGAATTATATTGCATTATACAGATGGCTGTTGCTATTATTTTTTATTGTCTTCTTTTCCCTCCTTCTAATTCTTTCCCTCCAACGTCCGTCATTCAGTCCATAATTTTCCCTCCTTCGTCCTTTCCTACCTTGGGTTTTTCCTTTCTTGCTAACACCTTCTTTTCCTTCCATCTTCCTACGCTTACATGTCTCTTGCTCGCTTCTTCTTCATCCCTTCTTTCCTTACGTCCACCTCTCCCATTCTGTCTCCATCTTACATCTTTCTCTGTCTTTCTGTCTAGACAGACTCAGCAGTAAATGTTCTGTAATCAGCCTCACATGCTTCTCAGCTCACACAGGGCTGCTGCTGTCACCACACACACTGACAAGACTATCCGTGTGTGTGTGTGTGTGTGTGTGTGTGTGTGTGTGTGTTTGCCGCCTTCCAGCTCCAGTTTTTGATCTACGTGCCAGTGTCTATTTCACATGCAAATGATTTAAAGTGCATCTCTCTCTTTCCCTCGTCTGTCATCCCTCGCTTCGTCCAGCTGCAGTGTGAACCAGAGGGAGGGAGAGAAAGACTTGTCTTTATGTGTGAGAAGGCCATCGCGTCACCAAACCCTTTAGAACTGGGCCACAAGATTCTCAACACTGAGTCAGGTCAAATAAATCTGGAAATAACTCCTTGTGCTTTTACAGGCCATGAAGTGTGACATCCTTTGTGCACAAAGGTCATTGGGAGGATTGCAGGATTCTGACACTTGAGACCAGAGAGTCTGACGCCTGTGTGTGCACGTGTGGCTCAGTTTGACCAGATTTAAGGTTGGTTTCGGTCTTCAGGGATTCATTTTTGTTTTCCTACTTACTGGGGCTAAATTCAGTTGCCAAGCAATACCAGCCAAAATGCAGGTTGCCGATTGGCTGAGTAGCACTCTTTATCAGGAAGTGGTGGGAAGCTATGGAGCCTCAGGGGGGATTTTACTCTACAACTCTTTCTAGAAAGTTGGCAGTGCACCCGAAAAAATGAAACCAAAGCAATGCATGCTCTGTTTTGTTTCTTCTCCCGCTCCACTCCTCCCTCATTCCTCCCCACGTCCTCCTCCTTTTTTAATGTTTTCCTCATTATTGGCCTCACTACCTCTGTTTTGCTTCTTATTCTATGATTCTCTCCATCCCTTTTCTCTTCTCTTCTCTCTTTTTCTTCCCCCCGTTCTCATACCTTGTTTAACCCCTGCCCCTAAAAATATGTTTCAAATCTCGCTTTTTTGTGTCAAATGGAACTTTTAACCCGTCCCTGATCATGGTGATGTGTTCTTTACGAACGCCCCTGCTCACGGTCTTTGCATGTTGGATAGCGCGTGTCATGGGACCCTTAGGGTGCTTTCAGACCTAGAGTTGTCTTGCTTTGGTCTGAATCAGGGATTCATTTTGTTATAAAGTTGTATAATTGCCTAGAGCTGATTCGTGTTCTCACGGCAGCATTTACAAGCGGACCAGATCAAATGCCCTGCACGAGATTGATCAGAATTTCCATGTGGGAAAAAAACCAGGAAGTAAACAAAACGTTAAAGAAGAGTACACTTACAAGATAAATGTGACAATGGTGCCCTTCCTTTCTCAAATTTATGCTTTACTTCTCTGTAGAGCTTAGGTACGGCTGTGTCGGTGAAAAACATCGGGTTTAGCGCTAGCTTGGCTGTAAGCGGCTAACACTATCTCTGGATGGTGGAGTGCGAGGTGAGCTCTCATGTTCGTAGTATTCCTAGGGTATTTTATTCTCATATGACACTGCTTGCAAATCGCACGTGTCATAACCAAGTCCTTCTTTCCTTTCGTGTTAAAAAATCCAAAATAAGTGCCGACGTTTGATTTAAATGCCAACGGCGCATTTCTGATTTCTATGGAAGAGTATTAAGCCCACTCATGAGAAAAAAAGTAAGAGGAGGTAGATTTTTTTCATCATGCACTTCGAGAAAAAAGTCGGAAGGTCTGGAATAAAGTTGAAATACAATGTCGAGAATAAAGTCGACCTTTTGAGACTATAATAACCAGCGCATGTGACTGCTTCTACAAAATGCCTCGCAGGCAGTTCGATGAACTGGTGAAACTTTACTTCAGAGATGGCTTTAGTAACAATGAAATTCTTTCTCTTTTGGCTCACAAACACTACGGAAGAGTAACAGGGATGGACCAGAGGAGACATTTCGACTTTATTTATCTTATAAGTGCATGATGAAAAAAAAAATCCTCCTCTCATTTTATTTCTCATGAGTGGCCCTAATACTCTTCCGTAGATTTCTTTCCCTGGTGCCTCCATCTTTGTTTTGATGAACTTCCTGTCAAATGCCACTGACTGAGACCGCTGCTGACCTCAACACGAAAGAAACATCAGCACCATCTAGTGGACTAAATAAGCAATTGATTTTATTATGCATTTTCAAAAATAAATGATATATATATATAATAAAAAGACTGATACTTGGCGTCAGTATATCGATACAGTATCGCTACGCAAAATATCGCGATACTATGCTGCATTGGTTTTTCCCCTACCCTTACTGGAGGTTGCTGCCTAACAAGAAAGGTAAATATGTGTCATAATAAGCTGCTACAAACGACTTATGTGGTCTTGTTTTGGAAGACAGTTTAGTAAAGGCACTAAAGGAGATGCTCCCTCTTTCTCTTTGTCTCTTTCAGTTGCTTTAGGGAGCTTCATTCACAAGGGGTGACTCTGAATCAAATGCCAAACCATTAGTGATGAACTTAAAAATAAATCTGGTATAATTAAAGAAAACATTGACAATAGTTGTAAGATTTGTACGTGAAAAGCTCTCTGTTCTCTAAAAACACTCCCATTTCCATCCTGTCAGACAGTAAAAATAATCACCACTCCAGTGTTTTCTTTCCTGCAAGTACTTTTAAAGATTTATTTTCCCACATTTCTCCTTAAATCATTAATGTCCTTAAAGTTTAGGGTTGAAAATGTACGCGCTGTTAAAAAAGTAAGTCTTAACTTTTTGTATTTTCAGCACAGCTCAGGAATCCACGGGCAGAGTGATGATGGCATGAAGTCAGGAAAAAGATGGGTGATTTTATGATACTGCTCTGCTTGTGGAGATTTCAGAGGAGGCTGCGGTCAGGTCAGTTCAGGAAAAAGTCTTTTAGATCCAGGAAATGAGGTTTTAGAAGCTTGACCTTTGTTTAGTTCGTGCATCTCATAATAATAATGTTTGTTGACTGATGACTTCTGTTCACCCAGCAGACATGTGGGGATCATATAACAAAGATGAATTACACATGGATGAAATAATGGCCTTGAAATTACCTTAGCAAAACAGTCGTGGTCAAATCTAACAGATC
The DNA here is from genome assembly GCA_029783705.1 of Chaetodon striatus. Taxonomy (NCBI): domain Eukaryota; kingdom Metazoa; phylum Chordata; class Actinopteri; order Chaetodontiformes; family Chaetodontidae; genus Chaetodon; species Chaetodon striatus. The sequence goes on from JAPZEB010000009.1 coordinate 22,877,658, forward strand.
CATTGTGGCACTTACATTTACACAACAGAAACAGAAAACAAAACTTATACAACATTTCATCAGGAGTACTTATCTGTCAGCTCATGAGGCACAATCTATAAAAAAAGGAAATAAAATTATGTCTAACTTTGTGGTGTAATAAAAGAACAGAAGTGTTTTGTGCCAAGCAAAGTTTCAGTTCTTCGCATGGCCACTAGGCGGCAGTAGAGCCCAGCTGTTGTTGTAAACCTGCAGCTTCACCACAGTTTCCTTACTGGAGTTCATGTGTGTGTGAGAGAGAGCATGTTGCACAACTTTTCTCACCATCACTCTAATCCTCTTCGTCTTCTCCCCCGCCACTCTCCCTCTCTCTGTCTTTCTTCCTCTCCCTCCTCTCCCTTCTCCCTCCCTCAGTTCTTCACCCCCTGCCTTGCACTTTGAAGAAGGCTCCCGTCTCAGTGTGTGATATATATTTTAAAATCTTTTTCGGTTTGTCATGCAGAATCTGAATGTTTTGGGTTTGAGAGAGAAAGCTGCACTGTGAGTGTGTTGATTCTACAGCAGCGCTGCGAGGGTTATGGGTGCAGTTCCTCGCGTGGTCAGCCGTGTTGCAGCCGTGCGTTAAATCCCTTAGTGTGAGGTGACTGCTGTTCAGACCTGTCCAACACGAGACTGAGCATGGAATCCCCACGGTTGAGATATTAGTACAAACAATTAGCAAAAACAAGATAAGGAGAGGGGCAGCAGAAAGAAACATCTATTTAACTATCTTCAAATTGCATTTTAGAAGCTGAGGTTTGCTGGATACGCTCAATTCAGTTTGTACTTTTGGGACGAATTTGAATCAAAGCATTGAAAATGAGGTGGTGTTTGGTCCGTGATCGTATCAATGCAGCAGTGTGAGTGAGCTGTGATTTTGCAGCTCAGGCTGGCGTCTCTACTAGAGCCATGTTTGTTTGTTTAAACCATCCTGATGGAACAAATGTGATTTCCTCACAGTTCTTTTTTATTAAATTTCACAATTTACATACATTTGGAAAAGCAACACCATCTCCACCCCACAGTCCACCGCCTCCTGCTGTCACTCAGCGATGTTAAACTGGCTCGACTTTATCGAGGATTGTGCAACATGGTATTCATGTAGTGGCGTAAGGGAGTTACAGTGGGCCCCAGTGCATGCTGTTATGATGGGCCCTAGTGTGCCCTTGTTGCTAGTTATGGAACACACACACACACACAGAGTTTTAGGTGCATATATATTTTACCAACAGTGTGTCTTCCTGCTGCTTTATGTGCCCAGCTTGTCAGTCTTGAGAGATTTTGCACTTAAACTCAACCCAGTCTCACTCCGAAGTCGTCGAAATCCGGCGCTTGGGCAGTGACATACGGTGTCGGACACTGACGAAAAAAGCCACCTTTTAACGTTGGCATGACATGTGGCCAGTCCCTGTTACAGTTTAACAGCGCCTGGTGGCATCAGGGGGAAACATGGTGGGACAAGGACAAAAGCTAAAGAGGCGAAAGTCCGAGTGGGACTGGAGGGGTGGTGGATAAGACCAACAAACACTGACTTTCACCCAGGAAAACAGTATTCGCATCCCATATGATTATAAAGCTACACCCTGTTCTTTTTTTATCTAAGCCCAACCACTTGTTTTTGTTGCGGAAGGAAAAAAAAAAAGGTCAATTTGTGGTGTTGTACTGACGTAGCGCATTTATTTTGAAAGAGACTGTATGTAACAGGTAAATTTCCTTTGAAAACAGAAGTGTATTTTGAAAGAAGACAAGGCATGTAACAGTCAGAAGCTGACATGGCGTCCCAGAACATCAACAACCAACACACCTAGGGTACCTGACATGTCGTATCCGGACATGGACAGTCCATGACCAAACATCAATATATGACGAGGTCGGACTGAGAATGTGTTGCTAAACTAGCTTCTGGAAATTGTGTCGTCTCGTTAGATATACAATATGCCAATGTTATTAGCACAAGCCAATGGCAATTTACACTGTATAAATAGCTAGCTGACTTTTCCTCTACTCATATGAAGCCAGGGACAACAGTAACATTTAACAAAGGTAATGTTACAAAATTCGGCTCCATTACAACTCACAAGGTTCACTGATAAAACAACTGTCTTACACTAAAAACGTTTTCCAAACAAATGTAACATGCTAACATTATTAGCACAAGCCTATGGCATTTTACATTTTATAAATCAGCCTCTGCTCATATGAAGCCAGGATAAATTACACACATAAAATACTATTTTTGTGGAGGCTTTATTGTCTTCACAATTTATTGTTTCTTATCTGTGAAATTAAAGTAAATAAAAGTTTTTTTTCCACTGAGGGAAATGGTTTCAGCTTACAGAAACAGACAGGAGGTCTGCGTCGCTGCAGAAGTATCAATCCTGCATTACCTTCAGTTAGTTTCATGATAAACTAATTAAAACAATATTACTGTTATACTCCATTTCTGCCAATAGATGCCACCAAATCCCACACACTGGACCTTTAACATAAAGAAATGTAATTGTATGCAATTCACATAAAAAAAATAAAAAAAAATTCAAAATTAGGCCACTTACTCTAAACAGAAAACAGTATCTTATACAAAGTTATTGTAATGCTAAAAAGAAAAATAAAACTTATAGGCCCACACTTTTAAATTCAGGATTAAAGGAATATAGGTATGAATATATTTATTTAAAAAAGAGAAGCATTCTTACGACACTCGATGAGCGCTTGTTGTCCTTCACAGAAAACAGCCGTTTTCACAGCTGTCGAAACATCAGGTCAGAGGTCAGCTTTTAGCTTTCATTCATAAAATCATCATAACGTCTTCAGTGATAGCTGCGTAAATACTCACCGGGACTTTTGATGTGACACCTGTAGTTGAACTGAATGAAGTTATTCATTTTATCGCAAGTAAACATCTGAGGACTGGGCTTGGGCAGTCGGCAGCGCTGCAGGTTGTCACAGCTGGAGGAATATTAGAAAAGGTCAAAATATTGCACAGCTAATATTATATTCATGCATGAGAGAATGTCTGCACATAGAGAACCAAACAGAATGGAAAAACTCTTACATGCTCTTGACCCATCCGATCAACATCCAGTGTATGCACTGCCCCTCCAGATTGCGCGCAGGATGGCGTCTAGCGGCGCAGTTAACAGTGTTCCTCTTACCATATTGCACGGCCAGCACTTCAATCACTTGTCCTCTGGCTGAGCATACACAAAACATGGATCATAGCGCAAAGTATTAACAGCAGGTCATGATGGAGAGGGAGGAGAGGAGTGAAGAAGGTTAAAGCAGTATATATGAATACATACGGCACTGCAGCTCACTGTTGACGCCAGGACATGCCACGTCGTAGTAAACTCTTCCTGCAGCAAAACATTTGTTACAACTGTTAATGACGCTGTGGGCTAATGGGCATGTAGCTACTTCCATGTTTCACATGATACGTCATGTTTGTAGTGGACC
>JAPZEB010000009.1:22881231-22891875 GCA_029783705.1 Chaetodon striatus
TGCATATTTTCAAACAGGGAAATAAAATCCCTGTCTTACTTTTTTTTTTTATCACAGCCTGTTTTTATAAAAGTGCTTGTGACATCTCAAATGTGGCTTTGACTTGCAACTGAAAACATGTACCTCATTTCCTTGAAAATACCGAGATATATAACCTGTATTGCCAGTCAGCCTGTAAATACCGAGATATGAATTTTTGTTCATATCGCCCAGCCCTATTTTGACGGTATTGAAAATAATACAGTTTGGATTTCTAAATACCCCGGTATATTGTAATGCAATAATTAAGTGGTAGTGCCCAAGCCTAGCACCAGCTATAATACCATTTCGTCATGCAGAGGGACGAAAATAAAAAATGTCTGTTTCCACTTTAAACAGGCACAAATTGAAAGAATGAATCATTTTCATGTGCTTTTACCTTTAGCCCTTAAATATGGTGCAAGTCCACAATTTTAGCAGCTTTATCGAAGTAACAACACTCTCTTTCTGTTCAGCTCTGCAGGTGATCTCACAAATATTTTCTAAATTCAGCCATTTAAAAGCAGGGCTTTTGCAGTTGGCACCCACAGCTAGAATCCTTTTTTACACCCTTACTGCAGAGGACACCAGTGGACTGTGACAACACTGTAATCGACAGGTAGCATTAGGTACAATAAGAAGAGGATTTTCTAGTCTTACTAGTGTGAGGACATGTTGGTGGGCTCCTCCTGTGAAAACCCCCGTCTGGTTGCAGAAATTCAGCCCCCAGCGCAGCAGACCGCCCCAGTCAGTGTTCCGGTCGTAGTAGTGGTGGACAATACGTGGGAAACGCAACGCCACATCACCAAAAAAAGCAGTGTTCTCCACCACATGGGAATATGCTGCAGAGATATATAGAAAGAGGGAAGAGAGAAACAGAAGAAATAAGACAGAGGTGAATTTTGACAATAATTTTTGCACTGACAGAACACACAGGACATGCTGATGAGCAGAAAAAAAAGGAGTGCAGCTAAAGTGATGGTTGATTTTACTCAGGAAACATCTAAATAGAAATAAAAATAAAAAATAGGAAAGATTATATTTGTGACATTCACACAGATGTTACAGCTGATATTATTGGCACCTGCTGGCACCAAAAGAGGGCAAGGATGAAAGAAAGAAAGAGTGACAAAGGTGGAGCGCTTGGAAACAGGTAACACTAGACAGAACAGTCAGAGCAGAGGTGGTGGAAACAGAAACAGAGTGTGAAAGACACACTAGAGATGCTACTAAATAAAGATTTATAGGCTTATATAAGCAGAGCCAGAGACATTGCAAAAATATGAGATGATGAAGCAGCTGAGGTGTAAAAGAGAATCAGACCTTCTTTGATCTTGTCGTCCATTGGGAAAGGGTCATCAGGCTGCATGTTGGCCGCAACCAGGATTTGTCTTGAGTCCTCCAACACCTTAAAAATGAGAAAAACAGCTCAGTTGCCAGATTTCTTTAGCTTACACTGTGTGCTGTGGATTTAGGTTGCTGTGGTAAAGCAGGTGAAAAATACATGTAAGAGTTTATGGAAAAATGTGATGATATGATGATATTTAAACAACACTTTCACTGCTGAGATCAGGGGCTGCAGTGACAGGACTTCACAGTGGAGTGCTGAAAAGATCAGGTTTTGAATAAAGACGTTAATAATATGTAGTTGAAAGAATAAAGGTTCACCCCAAAATCAAAAATACACATTTTTCCTCTCATCTATAGTGCCACTCATCAATGTAGATTGTTTTAGTGTGAGTTGTCGAATGCTGCAGATATGCGCCTTAGAGATGTCTGCCTTCTCTCCAATATAATGGAGCTAGATGGCACTCAGCCTGTAGTGCTCAAAGATCCATTTGTAAAACTCAACAGTAATGTCTCTTTCCAGAAATCATGACCCAGTTACTCAAGATAATCCACAGACCTTGTTGTGAGCAGTTTCATGTAGGAACTATTTTCTTGCTATTGAACTACATTCACCGACCCTATCACCACACAGAGGGAAGCATACATCTACTCACTGTTTTTTGAAGTGGGGTTATATGAGGTACTTATCCATAGTCAGTGTATTACCTTCAGTACATGACGGTCGGCATTCCCCCAGTTTGGATAAGTGGCAGGATTACTACCATGGAAGCTAAGCAATGTACTGCTGGGGAGGGGGCGGCAACACAAAGTATTTTAGCCATCTAAGAATATCAATATCAGTCTAGGTGTACGCTTTATTGAGAATATTTTCACCCCTTACATTCCCATCACACAGCCCTTTTGGACAGGGAGACCATTATAGGACTCAGTTCTCCATCTATGCTCTTATTAAAGCCACAAAACTCCACTGACAAAAAAAAAAAACTAACACAGGAGCAGCTGGTCTACCATTGCCAATGCCAAAGTCATGTAAAAACACAAACAGAGTAACAGATTGAGCTCCTGTGTTGCAGTTAAATTACTGTTTTTGTCAGTGGAGTCTGGCTTTAAAGAGAGCAATGTAACGGCTTTAGTTTCCTGTCAGAAATCGCTGTCTTACAGTACAGTAAAGCAGAGAAAAATTTCTAAATAACCGTACTTTAACAATAAGTTTTTTTAGGTGGTAAAAATATGTTTTGCTGCTGCCCCCATCGACAGCAGGACATTGCTTAGCTTCTGTGTCAGACTCCAGCCTGTTTCTCCAAACTGGGGGCGTGCTCCACTTCTAAGGATGCAAACTATCCCTTTAATGGCATCCTCCTCGGCTGAGATGTAACGTTAGCTAACTCACTGGTGCAAAGTGAGCTGGCAGTAGATGCAGGCTTCCTTGTGCACTGTGATATAGTTGGTGGGTGTAGTTCGGTAGACAGAAAATAGTTCCTACATGAAACTGCTCACAACAAGGTCTGTGGATTATCTTGAGTAACTGGGTCGTGATTTCTGGAAAGAGACATTAATGCAGAGTTTTTCAAATGTATTTTTTTTCCCCAGCGCTAGTGCCATTATATTGAAGAGAAAGCAGACATCTGTATGTCCGAAATCTCCAACACAACTAACACCAATACAATCTAGACTGATAAACTGAAATGCACTACAGGTGAGAGGAACGATATGTATTTTGGATTAGGAGGTGGACTGTCCCTTTAAACAGTTTGAAACCTGTCTGACTGTTGCTTCTAAAGTTGTGTCAAGAGGAATCAATGTGTCCACACACAACACAACATGTCTTCTGACAGAGAACACTTCATGTCATATTGTGATTAAAACACAGACTGAACACAACAAGACATCGCCTGAGATCAGAGTCAGCGCAGCGTCTACGGGGACAGTATATAGAAGAGATAAAAGCGGGATCACTGTTAAGCACTCTGTCTCACACACACATACGAACACACGCATACAGTGGTATAGAAATGCTGACAATGCTCTCCAGCTACTGAAGGTTGACTGTGCTAGTTGTCCTTGAGAGGCACGCAGATGCATAGATAACTGTCCTCTGGGAGAATGAGGCATACTGTAAAGGCAGAGCTCACAGCTCAGTGTGAGTGAATGGCACTCCAAGCAGCTGAGTCTGAATTAACATTCAAATGAATGCGAGGAAACATGCTGATGAATGTAATCGCTGGATTTGAAGCTTTTGATTCTGTGTCGGGCTGCGGACCTTCTGATCCTTCAGTCTGCTGAGAGCACAAGACGGCCGAGCTCTCAGAAGTAACTCTTGCTATTTTTTTTTTTTTTATTACTAGTGGCCTTGTCTGTTCTTGATTTAGCTGCTGCCCACAGACTGTGTGAGCATTTGACGTGAGAGTGCACACACACGGCCTACCTTGAAGAGTCCTTTGAGCATGATGTCTATGATCTTGTACTGCTGGTTGATGTCGTTCAGCTCTACCAGATTCTTGAGGGCGTTGAGCTGATCTTTCCTCTTGGTCTCAAACAGCCGCTTGTCTAATAAGAGGAGGTCAGGAAGACACACGCTCTCCACATGGGCATCACACACATAAATGCTCTTTCATGCACCCATCTGTCACATTAAACAGGCACAGACACATTCATGTCCACGCTGCGCATTTGGCTGTACCGACAGCAGAAGGATACAGATCTCCAGGTTGGAGTCATGTCTCAGTCTGTGTGTGTCCGAGTCTGCCGAGCTGAGGGCGGCGGCGGCGAGCGCCAGGACCACCGCACACACACTCCGCATGGTCAGCAGGGGTCGGCAGAGAGGCACTCTTCTGAGGAAAAAAATTATAGGCCGTGAGATTGTTAAACATAAAAATATTGGCACACAGTTGCGTGATTTCCCTGATTTAAAGCCACAGAGAGAAGACTGTACATCTCAAAACAGAATTCTCTGAGTACGACTGCCACACTGAACACATTTTCTTTTGATACCGAGATCCTACTTTCATCTGAAAACAGTGAGCTTTCACTGAAATACTTTTCTTATTCATGAAGCCATTTTTCTTGTTCCAAAAGCCGCCAGAAAGGCTCCCTCTCTTGTGATACTTGTGGAGTACGTGAAATAGAGAGACATGCTAGGGATAAGTGGTCAATATGGAACACTAGAGGGGAGCTGGCATCTGAAGTGGGGCTCCTTATGTTCCTTTAAAAGACACATCTGATGTCTGGCACTTGCATAATCCCCAGAGGAGCATTTACAATCTCTGTACCAGACTCCCTCCCCCTGCTCTTGCCTCCCCCCCCCCGTCCCCCTGGTCTCTCTATCCGAAAGCAGTGGTCGTCTTAGACATTTTCATCCAGTTGCAACTTCCTTTCCCTCAGAGGCTTTTTTTTTTACGTTTGAAAGGGAGGGATGAAAGCGAGAAGATAAATACAACAGCTAAAAATAGGACCTCATCAAATGAAAATTTGATGAAAGCCACAAATTTTAAGAAAACATTAGCAGAAAACAGAAGTAACTGGAGGGAGGGAGCAGGAAGATAATGTTAATGAAAAGCTACAAGATATAATTCACATAATTCATGCATAATTTAGCAAGGGCTCCATCATTGATACAATCAGAAGGATGCGGAGGGGTGTGGGGCTTGGGTGGGGGTGGAGGGCACGCAAGGAGAGCCAGATTGTGAGAAACAGGAGGAAGACGGGAGGAGAGAGATGAGCGGAGGGGCGTCGAGGCTTTTGGAGGGGAGGGGGGAGGTAGAGGAGTGTGAAGGCGAGACCCTGCGGGAAATAACAGCTTTTCCTGGTGAATATTTCATTCATTCATACCTTTGCTGAGACACAGCGGCAAAACTTAGAGATGCACAGATAGGAAAGCGAGCGCAAGATAGAGGAGGAGAGCGAGCCTGTGCAAGAGGATAATGAGCACCAGGGACTTGATTTTGCACTGACAGAATTAATCTTTTGCAAGCCCGGCTGCCAATTCTTGAGTCTGAAGGACTAGGAAGTGAGCAAACGTCTCGGGTGTGAATGTTAATTTAGACTGAATGAGCCCCCCTTAAGAATCTCACTCAAATCAGAGGAGAAAAGCATATGCTTGTAGACACACGCTACCACTCTTCAGAGCGCTGATAACGTGGACCAACAGCGCTCATTTTATACTAAATCCTCCTCCTGCTTCTTTGCTTTTACAGCACATCCTGACAACTGTGCAAAGACTGGAATCTAACAGTAGATCTCAGGATATTATTCTGCCAATGTGACATGAGAGACTGTGCTGAAAAAGAGCCGACAAACTCCCTTCTGTTGCAGCTACTCTGGCTTTAAAGGGAAACTCTGCCGATTTTCAAACAGCTTTGCATCATAACAATGCAGGCAGTACGTTTAAATAAACTTCCCTTCATCTTAACGGCGCCCAGATCTCCCTTCTCATCTCCAAGCTGGAAGACAGATTTTTGGTGGGGCTAGGGCTGTTGCTCAAACTACAGATTGTACTTCCGCATTTTCATATGCCCACCATCACAGACACAAAAGGCATAGAAGTGGATTGAGAGAGAGAGATGCCCCACTCTCTATCTCTTTCTTAAACCCAGATCAAACTATAAAACTAGGCAGTGCTGATCAAATATAAACCAAGAGTCTGTTACTGTATTGTCTATTTCTTGCCTAAAATGTGTTCAGAAACATATTTTAGTGCATTGTTTGGCTGTAATACGAGAATTTGTAAACAGGAAGTGGGCGCTATACTGTTTCCTGTCTTGTAAAAATGGATGCTGAAAAATCTGAGACCAAATGGTAAAACTATCCAGTGCTGATCAAATATGAACCAAGACTCTGTTACTGTGATGCCTATTTCTCACCTAAAATGTGTGTGGGAACATATTTTAGTGCACTGTTTGGCTGTAATACAAGAGCACAGGAGGAGGGAGCTATATTGTTTCCTGTATTATAAAATTGGAGGCTCAAAAAACTGGGACCAAACAGTAAAACTTGGCAGCACTGATTAAATACAAACCAAGATTCTGTTACTGTGATACCCAATTTAGAAACACATTTTAACTTACCGTTTAAATGTAATTTGAAACAGTTTGTTACTAGCCGGCCGCCATGTTGTTTCCTGTGTCAAAACGGACAAGGTCAAATTATGTCACCCACCAACGGAGCATCTTTTGGTCCAGTGCGGCACAGCGCATTCTGGTAGTTGTAGGTTTTCTACTTACTGAGCAAAAGTGAATGCCACCGCCCTTTTTCTCTGTTCTCTCTGATCATGTAGCACCGATTTCAAAAGTATTTGCCTCTTTCTGCTGCGTAGACAGCCCAGATTTATGAAAAGAACATCTTTCCAGCAGTGAAATGCTTCTTAGAGAAATTTAGGAGATGTTACTAGCTGGCTGCCATATTTTACCATGTCTCAAATCAGACAAGCTCACATTACGTCAGTCACCATTGGGAGCGTTTCAGGGCCCCAGCCATTTTTCGTAACAACCATTGACAGTAAAATTACAACTTTTAGGTCCGTCACATGATGCAATCTGTCCCCAAAAGACATTTTTCTAACTTACATTGGGAAAGAGATGTCTGTAAATCAATTTTATAAATCTTTTGAGCGTCACATCTCCCATGAAATTAATTGTTCGATGCTTTGGATCAAGACGCACATCACAAACGCACAATTAAATCATTTTATCCCTGTTCAAGTTAGCAGAGGGCTAAACTGGAAGTGAGTCGCTTGGCTGTCAGAAGATCTGGGTAATTTTACACCTTGGAAATCGAACTTCTTTGACCCCATGTGCCACTGTGCAACTTTTATAGGAATAAACAGGGCCCCGCCTCAAACGCTGTGACTAGTTCTTTACACATCCATGGAGCGTTGATTGATGTGGTGTGGCGCAGTACATTCTGGTAGTTGTATATTTTCTACCTCTTGAGCAAAAGCGAATGCCACAGTCCTTTTTCTTGTTGTTTTCTCTGGTCATGTGGCACCAATTTAAAAGTATTTGCCTCTTTCTTCTGGATAGGCGGCCTAGTTTTATGAAAAGAGCATCTTTCAAGCAGTGAAATACTTTAATAAGCGGTGGTCTCTGTGGTCACCGAAGTCTCTTATTTAAAAATAAAACTTCTTTTCCTTCCAGAGTCAGCAAAAACAAGTGTTCCTAAAGACAGCTGAGTGAAGACAATGTTCGATTAAGGCCAATTTGTGCGTTCTGAGAACATCTTTTGGGTAGCTTCCCAGCTTTCTGAGAAATGCAGCACTAAATATCCTTAAGTGCTGGTCGAAAGCCTCAATATTTCTAGATAACAGCCAAGGAAAAGGAGAAGGGGGGGTGGGCTCATCTCTCCTGTGGCAGCAGCTCGTCGGGTTATTTGATGTTCCTGTGTGCTTCCATGCAGTCAGCCATGTAGCTCTCTGACAGATATTTATGGGCAAAAAAGGGTTATCGCCACTGGCAAGATTTTAAGCAGTCAACACATACTGTGTATCCTGCAGCTGCTGGTGTTTCCGCGCAATAGGGCAAAGTGCTGAGAGTTTAAGAAGTAGCGTAGGAAGGACATTAGGAGCGGATCAATCATCTCTAATGTGGCACGGGCAGCACAGAAATGAGAGTCTAAATGCATCCATTAACTGTAAGCACGCAACCCTAATTACACAGGATGATCATTTAAGAAAATCTAAGTCATAGGACTGGTGAAGCTCTCACGTTCTGAGATCATATTACACTCGGCTTTAGCCTGACCGAATGAGAGCGACTTGGACACACTGCAGAGAACATTTTAAGTGCTCCCCGAGGAGAAATGAGACCTTTGACAGATAAACCACTAAGATAACATGATTTCCGCTCGTGGTCGTGACAGTAACATCCCGTCTTCCACCACCTTTCTTACTTTAGGTGGACAACAGCATATACTGCACACACAGCAGCCAAGCACACACATTATAGGACCATTAATACATCACAGCTGCTCTGCGAGAAGAGTGCGTTGGATGGATTTCCCTCAGCACGACCCACTGATGGTCAGCATCCAAGGTGGGAGGGCCTGGTTCAGATTTGGTCTGTCAATGTGGCACTCAAGTCGGGCGAGGTGTGCTCGCCGCGGGGAGGTCTGAAGGCAGTGTACTTCTTGCTGAAGCCGTGTAAGCCCACGTAAATCTCTTGGCCAGAGGAGATTTTCGTCTCTGCCAACAACAATCTCCTGCGGCAGGGAGGCTGAAGTTTGATTTCCTGTGTGGGAGATCCAGGTTCCAGCTTTGTCAGATAAGTAGGCTAGCATGTCTAATCATACGACACACCCGTGAAGATAGCTCCACTCTTGAGTTTCCCCTTGGCGTTGTTAAAAGCATGAATTCTATGATGCAATGCCGATCTGCAATTTCTACTGATCCCACAGGACAGGAAGGAGGAAAAAAAAATCTGAGAATCTTCAATCAAGAGTGGGAAACAGTCCAAACTGTTAACCAACTCTGTGACATTAATTTCAAGAGGCAAAACTAACCCTTGAGGCAGAGGCGACTCCTGAGAGGATGGAACAAGCAAGATGCTTATCAGACAGCTGGATGTGCAGCAGGAGTGGATCCAGATTCCCCTCAGGCTGCCAGCCTGCTGTGGGAGGTTTGAGGTTCAAGGACTGACACATCATCTCTCTCTCTCTCTGCGTGCATCTGCGGGGCTCTCCCCCTGTTATCATTCATGCAGAGGCACTGCCACGGTAATGCGTAATGGTGATGGTGATGGTGATGACAGAGCCTGGATAAAGACTGTCATGTGGACCGTCAATTACAAAATTGCTTAATTGATTTGCATGCACCCTACCTGACCTGGCTGTCCTCCTCAAACGCGCAACTGTCTGCAGGCAATCACGAGTTAATTCACTTAATTTCAACCCGCGTTTAGTGTGAGGCTGTGATGTAAGACCAGATCTACTGGTGGTACACATCAACTCCGCAATACTACATCACAATTATTTATATAAGACTTCCTCCAGGGGTGCGCTTTTGGGAATTAACCAAGTACTAGAAGTCGCTCCTCGACAAATCGATCCCGGCTGTCATTACAGCTGTATGCCCCGCCAGGATCCATCATCCAGCGGCCAGCTCAGGTGAACAAGCCGGTAAAGCGCTGGACGTTACAGCCACAAAACTCGCGGATCACTCACCGTGTTGTAGCGAGAAACGGCGGCGCCACACGGCAGCGATTAGCGGGCAGCGTTTGCTCCAAAGAAGTGCAGTTTAACCTTTTTTTGGTAATCTCTCCACGCGTTTGAGGTCAGCTCGCCGATGACGGGGACGGGACAGTCGGTGTTCCCCTCTGGATCCTCAGGTGACAGCAACACGGAGGTGGAGATGTTCATTTACATGCGGCTCTCGCTGCTCCACTCCGCCAGTGCCACGATCGCACCGGCTGGCTCGCCTTGGACGAATGACAGCCAGCGGGCGCTAACCGAGGAGGAGGATGTTGTTTCCGCACGGAGGATTTAGAGGGAGACACCGTCAGAGCGTGGGGGTGCGTTCCGTTTCCCTCGTGTGTTTCCTCAGAGATGATGGGCTGACACTGTGCAGGACACATTTTTGAATACATAAAAACACATAGAATTCAATAAAACTTATTAATACACCTTTAAAACACTTTAAACTTTTAACAAAACTTTACATACTGGTTTTATACATTGTATTGTGGCATAAAGCACATATTTTTTAGATTTCTTACCCACTTATATTCAGCATATTATACATATTTTTAAAAATCTACATAATTATTTAAATTGTGGCAAACTGCACTTTTTATTTTACATTTTCACATACTTTGAAGTACTTTGAAGCCCTCATTGTAATACACGTTGTGCTGCATTTCTTCATTTCTTGTATGAAAGGGGCCATATAAATAAGTTTATTATCATTATCATTGTTATTAAAAATATTCTAATGCATCAGAGCGACTGTAACAAATCACTGTTTCCCCTCAGGGATGGATATAGGAATATGTAGTGGTTGTGCTTGATAATTTCTTTTTAACTTTAAGTTTTTATTTCAGTGTAATTTTTAAATATTTTTAGCTATATCTAACATTGTATTTAGAGCTGTATTTAACAAAAACAGAATAAAATTTGAGATAAATAATAATTAGAAATCACTGGCGGCACAGTGGTGCAGTGGTTAGTTCAAGCCCTGGGGTGGGGCAGCCCTTCTGTGCGGAGTTTGCATGTTCTCCCAGCATCAGCGTGGGTTTCCTCCAGGTGCTCCAGCTTCCTCCCACAGTCCAAAGACATGCAGGTTAACTGGTG
>JAPZEB010000009.1:22906191-22920466 GCA_029783705.1 Chaetodon striatus
CTAACAGTTACAGATAAAAGAGCCGGTAACATCAGAGCTTCTCAATACTATTGTTATTCATTACTTAGCGCAGCGGCCTGTTTACTATCAGCGACATTAACCGGAAGAAGCCTATATTAAAAGATCAATCTCTGATTTTACGAATCTACATCGGGTCATTCCAGTGAAGATCGATTTAATTGGATGAATTGATTATTTTAACCCAGCCCTAAACACAACCTTGCAGGACGGAGTCACGAAACCTTCCAAGTGTGTAGTTGAGATCACAATAAGGGCAGCGATCAAAGATGGGTGTGGTCCAAGAAAAGGCGCCGGAAGAAGGGAGGTAGTAAAGAGGGAAGAGGCTATTAGCCTTCCAAATTTACACCCCTGCCCAGTGGTTTTTAGCTGTGATCGGTGTTGTGGCTGGTGTAGTCACATCGCAAGGTGGTCTCTAGTTGACTTTAAGTATATTATGCTAAAACATGCAGGACTTTTACTTGTAGTAGAGTACTTTTACATTGTGTTTGTACCAAACCTACATAAATAAAAGATCAGAGTGCTTCTTCTACCACTACAAACTTCCAAACAAAGCTTCAGAGCAGGCTGAAACCTGGGCTTTTGTCTTACAGGGAAAAATTTTTTAAGTTTTTAACTTGTAACATCATAACAGTATATAAATGAGAGAAAATCATGAAAAGCATGTACTCTATGTCCCCTTTAATGGTTAACAGAACCAGGAACATCTTGACTGTGCTCTAAATCTCCTTCTCAGTTTTCTTTTCACACCTACCTGCTTGAACATACGGTCACGCACACACACACACACACACACACACACACATGCACACACACACACACACAGATCGATCCCTCCCAAATACTACCTGCAAAAGAAGTCCACTGAGAGCAGCTGAGAGGCACTGAGCTCCTCTGGAGCCAAGCGGGTACAAAGCACCGTCTTCGACCTCCAGGGGTCTGGACCCCACCAAGCCAGGACCAGTGCTCAGACACACCACTGGTGATGCCAAGTCAGCATCAAGTAGAATCTGCAGCAACCTAAGGTAGCTGACTGAAAAGAGAAATCAACAGAGGGGGTAGAGAGGAGGACTGGTAAATGGCTGAAAAACCAAAGGGAATTAGGTGGATATGGAACGCCTGAACACACAGGAGAACAAAAGGAAGAGGAGAAAGCAAACAAATGTGGCATGCAGGGCCACAAGAGAAACAGGTGCATGGTGGAACAGAAAGGAGTGAGTGAGCGTACAGTGTGGGAAGTGAAAGTTTGAAATAGAAAAAGATGTTGAAAGCAGGTAGCAAAGGGAACAGAGGCACAGAGGAGAGGCAGTATAACATTTGAAAGCAATTGAGGGCATTTTTTTGAATTGATATGTGACAGAAAGAGAGAGAGTTGTGAGACAGTGAGAGACAGGGTTGAAAGAAGGTCAGCAAGACTGAGGGACCAAAGTGATGGAGATAAAGAGAGAGGCACGGCCAAAATGATTGCTAAAACACAGAGGGATCCAAACTGAGAGCTGCCAGCCATCTGAATTGCACTTATGCCATGTACACTGAGATTAGAGCTCTCTGAGGGAGGGAGGACTCAATTAGTAGCAGCAGAAGAGAGGGAGGAGAGACGCAGCACAGAGATAGCGAGAGAAGGAGGGATGGTTGGAGGCTGAGTGAGCGAAGGAGTGAAGAGAGAGAGAGGGGAAGAAAGAGAGATAGGCGGGCAGAGGGAGGGAGCCGATACATCACAGCAACCCTGACAGGCCACTTATCCAGCTGACAGACACAGACACAGGAGCAGCAGGGATGATCTGTCTCCGAGTGGTGCAGCGGGATGTGGGCCACTTAATATAATGAAAGTGTGTGAAATTCATGCCCAGGGTTTGGTTAACTCCACTCAGGATAAAACACTGACAAACAGCCACTTTACCTGTGCGGGTGTACATGGAAACCAAAAGGAGCTGAACCTCATTAGTCTATCCTGAGGTTTACACAGTAAATGGATAATTGCTGACACTCTGTAAATCTGAACCAAACTTTACTGACATGCACTGAGGTATATCGGTTTTAAACATCCTCTACTGTGTCTGTAATTGCACTGGACAAAAATACAGAAAGGATGAAGCTTAAGAGAGACTAAAGGGGACCTATTGTGCTCTTTTTCAGGTTCATACTTGTATTTAAGGTTTCCACAAGAACATGTTTACATGCTTTAATGGTCAAAATATACTTTATTTTCTGCATACTATCTGTGCTGAACAGCTGTGTTCACCCTCTGTCTGAGAAAGCTGTTTAGCACCCGTCTTTTTAAGCTCTCCTTCTGAAAGCGAATGTGCATTTACTAGGATAGAGAAGGCAAAACTGCCTCTGACTGGCTAACCCTGACATTCTTACCCTAACCATAACCACTCCTGATCCTCTTAAGTAAACCTAACCAACCCAATCAACACAGCCAATGGGCACTAGCCAATCAGAGGGAAAGCAGGATGGGTCGTGCCTTTGCAATCCTTGGAAATGCAAATTCCCCTCCCACAAAAGCCTGGTCTGCTCTGAATGGTCAGCGTTTCCTGGTCTTCCATATCTCGGCATCTCTGCACCGTCATTGCAGCCAAGGGATGACTGTAACGGAGGATACTGGCACTTTTTCATTGTGAAAAATCACCAATAAAAGCTTCCGAACCGGACACGCTCCAGCAGTAATGTGAGCGGAAATCAGGGAGAAATTAACAACACTGGCAAACAAGATTACATGTGTCTCTGACTTTAGCATGTTAAATATGCATGTTAGCTGTGTACTTGCAGCTGGGGAATGACTGTAACAGAGAATAGCGGCACTTTCTACCATGAAATCGCCTATAAAAGCTTCTAAACATAATCGAACAACTTCCAGCAGGGATATGATCCAAAATCAGGGAGAAATTACAAGTATACTATGCGGGATTCACAGTGTACATACTCATACATGAGTAATCCCTCCTAATCATCACTTATGACCCACTGGTAGTGCGCGGCGGTGTATTTTTCTGCAGACACTCTGCTTGTATTTTCTTACTTTCTTCCTATTTTCTGTGCTCAGGACATTTATAAGCACGTACCCCCACAGCCCACAGGTGAGGTCAGGGCTTTATAAAATGGCAGAGATCAGGTAAAAGACCGTGAGCAGCAGACATCCAGGGGACACAGCGCCGAACATACAAAAAGACAGTGAGGTGAAACGCCAAACAAAAGTAAGTCTGGTGTTGGCTTTTACTTTCACTTTTGCTGGCAAGTGTGTTTATGAGCACTAAATGAAGCTCGAGTGAAAGTTCTCTGCCGTAGTTATTCTTGCTGCCATCGTGCAAACCCTCCACCTACCCATCACCACCCAGTCTTTACAGATTCATCAGCCTCATATGCCTCGGAGTCAGCAGCCACCACCTCCACCAGTGTCTAGACTCCATGGGGGGAATTATGTTGCTGCCGCTCAGATGGCCCTCGATCACAAAATATCTCCTCTGTTGTCTAAGTGCCAAAGACTTCTAGTAAATCTTAATCAGCACAAATCATCTGTTAATCTATACACTCATACTCTGTATTAAACATTATCTTTACTTCACGCTTTTGTCTCTCCTGATTGAAATGACAATCCTGCATACTTTACCTTCAACCACACTGGCAACCAAGATTACATGTCTCCCTGACGTCAGCATGTAGCTGCGGGGGCTACGTTATGTAAACAAGGAATCCGGCACAGAGGTTTTTGCTTACAGGGATTACTTCCACAGACATTTACCTTATTGTCAGAAACTTTGGCCACATTTAATAAGAACATCCTTCACTGGAACACTATGGAAAAGCCTAATAGGTCCCCTTTACGAGAATGCACAAAACTGTGAGGACAAAAACAAAATGAGGAAAGAGAAAACATAAGCTGTGCAAACACATAACATCCTGGAAAATCACATTAGTGGTCTCAGGTTACACAAACTTATTTAAGCATAGCACTTGCTCTGCTGATGAACATATTCTGTCTGCAAGGGCAAAAATAATGATCAAATAAAAATCTGAGTTTGTTACCCAGCAAGAGACTGTCTGTGTGTCTTTTCTGAACGAGAAGTCGCTGCACAGCTGCGTCCAGACTCCAACTGACGCTCTTTTGGACCTTAAATAATGGAGAAAAAGAGGCAGAAAGAACAAGGGAGAGGGGGGAGTATCAGAAGAATAACAAGATTACGACCAAACGTCTCATTGCGAATAAGAATGTATTATCTCAACAGTGCCGGCACAGAGCAGACAAGAGAGTGCATTGTTTTATACCACAGCCTTATGTGATATGTATCGAATGAATCCAACTGGTGTTTTGTATTCTGGGTTCACGCCTGAATCTATGCTCTGCTTTAGTGTATGTTCTGTGTCTTACCCTTGACTGTGCCTTGACTGTGTTAAGTTCTATAGGGAACTTGTGATAAGAGCAAAGCCGAGCTTTAGTGTGTACCTGAGCAGAGTGAACGCGCTGCAAGGTAATGAGGGAGGACAGGAGTAGATGGCTGCAGCACAGCAGGGCTGAGGGAGGACAGGCTGATGGAGAGAGGGATGAAGCAGAGGAGGAGGAGGAGGAGGAGGAGGAGAGGACTGTCTGCAGCTGGTCCATCAGTCCACTGTTGGAGAGCAGCATGGAGACAGCTGGAGAGGAGAAGGCACTATGTCATCACACTTTGATGGGCTTTTATGTCAGTGTGTGTGCACGAGAGAGAATAGCAGTTGGTCTGGATGACTGCATGGTGACGTGCTACAGGCAACCACCCACAATTATGCACACACACACACACACACACACAAGGCAAGCAGATAGGATGGCTTACAGGTTGTCAGCAGGCAGTCCGAATGCTTAAACAGATCTGGGAGGACGTAGCTGGAGAGCAGGTCAGACACAGACGGAGGTTTTGGTCAGGGACAGCTGGAAAAGACTGAGGTCATGTGGTGGACAGGTAGAGAATGACAATGACTTCAAGGTGTCACAAGCCCTTTTTAAACAGACATTACACAATCCTGCTGTAAAAGAGATCCACCATCATGCAAGCTTTGCTTTTTGACACAGAAACGGCACAATGCTGCCCCAGGGTGTCATTTATAGAATGCTAGTGTCACAGAAGCAAAAAAAGGTGTGCGTTGTAATGTTGTTTTCACACTACAAGCAACAGAGCAACAGCGGGACCAGCTTCATTATCGCCAAGTTGCTGCTGAAGTGTTGCTCAAGTGCTTGTTAACGTAGTAACATCCTCACTGGCTTTTGTGTGTGTCTGCTACTTGCCACAAAGCACTTCAACTAAATCTCATCTAAAGTTGTATTTGGTCAAAAAATATCTTTGTTTTTGTCTGCTTATGTCTGAGCCCCATTTTAAAATCACATTTTGCTGCCCCATTGCATCCCCACGTGCAGCGCAACACACAGAAAGCTGGCATAGCATGAGCTAACTAAGCTAAATAACACAATACCACCAACGCCTGTCCACAGGGACAAGTTGCGGGCATCAGTTTGTGGCTTGTTGTCACCAGCTTCCACTCAAACTGTAGCCTGTTGTAGTGTCACTTGTAGTTTGAACCCAGTATAACACAATAGCATCGGTGACAACCATGCCCTGTGCTGCCGCCTCCTCCATTTCACACAAAAGCTGACTTGGCTCTGATGCTACCTTCACTGCCAGATGCAGACTACGTGCTTTCTTTGCACAAGAAAATAAACATAAAACAAGGTGTTTTATCTACGTTGTTATATTTATAAAAAATCTGTACGCATCTAATGAGCCGAAACTGTGCATTTCCTGTGAAAATGTAAATGTATTTTGAAAAGACACGATGCATTTCACAAGTGGAAATCGACACACGGTCCCAGAATGTCAACCACAGACACAGGAGGTTACCTTGCACGTCATATTTAGACGTGAAAATCCAGTGACAAAGTGGCAATATTTGATGAGTTGCAATGAGAACGCTTTTGTGGTGCAGTGGTGAGCACTGTCGCCTCTCAGCAAAAGCATGTTCTCCCCAGGTTAGCGTGGTGGTTGTCTGTGAGAGCCTTGTGATACTCTGACCTCTCGCCCAACGCCAGCTGGGATAGGCTCCAGCCCCAACCTTGAGTAGGATAAGTGGTCACAGATGGATGGATGATATATGAAATGAAATTGAAATGTAATTTCTTTTCATCAGTAATTTCAAATGTCTGTGCACAACTCTGGCCTAGTCAATGCATGATGGATCTGTACACGTGCAGAGCGCTTTCAAGTGTTGTTTTGCGTCAGATCTCAGCAAACGGTATATGGATCGTTTCAAACATGACAATATAAACACTCTCAATGGGCCTACATCTATTTCCTGGTGGAATGTTCATTGATGGAGGAGCTGACAGTAATGGAACAAGGGCCAAAGCTGTTGCCCTAGCAACCCAGTGGCAATGAAACGGTCCGTAGTGCTGGTTACTGGAATGCACCGCTTCACAGGCATCTCTCTCATCATTTCTGCTGTACATTAAAGCAGAGCATCTCCTCTGAAAACATGCTCCTGTGGAGATTTCTAGAAACAGACCCAAATTACTCTCTAAGGTAAAACTAAATTTCTTTTTTAAATAGACCACAAAAAAAGCTTACGTTTGAACTTTAATTAAATACTGTATTCCCGCAATGTGTGCCTATCAGCTGGATTTCTTTGTCCACTATACCAGAAGGAGTCACCAGCTTTATGTGGTGTGTGAACCTCATGAATAGCATATCTACACCTGCCTACACCTGTGGTGTGTGTGTGCATGTCTGAGGCTGACAGAGGAATAAATGCTGCCACTGGCAATTAGTGACACTAAAACTGTTTTTAGCTATCTTTTAGTTCAGCAAAAATATCACTCATTTCACATTGGAGCCATTTCTGAGTTACACAACATTCCATTTATGAAACCGCATCCTGCAGGGAATGATATTTACAAAAGCCATTCATCACTTGGTATTGAGTCCTTGCTGAAATGTGCACAGCTTATGAATATCCTTTGATGTTATAAAATAATTGCGACTTCTTCATTAAATATTCCTGTCACTACCAACAGACTGCTTCTCCTCAGTGGCACAAACTTCTCCTCTCCCTCTACTGCCAACACTTGTATTACCAACGCCATAGGCGAGTCCGCATTAGTTCTCGTCTAACCGGCTAATGAATGAACGTGACAGTCACACTTTAAAGGCAGCACCCAGGGAAGAGCAGTGGTCCATATTTGGAAACCTTCCTGCATAGTGATGATGGCAGACTAATCATCCCTACGGTTCTTGGAACATAAAATGTAAAAGCAAGCTGGAAATCTGACACTTTTTTGAGCTGGCACCAGTTTCATGGAAAAAACGTGTTTCACCGTTCAATTATAGTCATATAGCTACTCAAAAACATCCATACTGAGGATTATTATGGGGCAAAAACTTTTGACCTTGACATACGGCTCTGCTCAGACTGTCTCTCCATCTCATTAAAATGCCATTTCATGTTGGGAAGAGTAAAAATAACTCCTCTTACTGGGAAATGAGGACCCAGGCTAAAGAGTGACCATCATACAGATAATCTACGCAGGAGCAAACAGGATGTATTCATTCAATTTGTATAGTTTAGTATTTTGACTAATACTCACTTTTCACAATAACAGAATTCACAATAATGTCTTAATAATTTCCTGGGGGTGAAATTCCCTTGGGTGGCGTTGTCGACAACATAAAAATAACCCCTGCTTCTGCCAAACTGAGTAATTTAAGTTAGGCTTTTATTGTGACAGGTGAAAATGGAAAGAGTAAAGCGCTCCCATGTACAATGTGGACAAGGTGTTACCTGCAGAATTATAACACCTTGGCTACATCATGCTTTAGCCGACAAAATAATAGCTATGGGCATTTGAAGCTCACATTCATTGTTGTAATCATCATGCTGTGCACACACAAACCAGCAAACTAGTTTGGAAGTCAGAAAAGCTTACCCTAAGTGGCTGGAAATATTCCCGTTACTTGGGATTTGGATTTTGTTGGGAGAAAAGAGACAAGAACACTGTTGCTGCATGTTTCAAACCTCGATCTGAAGTGTATTAGCTACTATGACCAACAACACCACAACATGTTTGTCATTAATGCTGGCTCTGCTCCTGGGGGGTCTTTGCTGCTGCTCTCCTTGCATTAGGCTTTCCATGTAGGCGCATGGAAGGGCAGAGAGGTATGCACTCTCTGCCTCAGGCTTTCCTCGTTTGCACATGGAAGGGCAGAGAGGCCTAGGCTTTCTATGTAGGCCCAAGGAAAGGCAGAGAGGCCCCAGAACATTGCCATACCATCAAATACTGTATACAACTGCAAATGGAAATAAAGTTTTCTTTGACTAAAGTGTTCCTGACTGAATTGGGTTTTTAAAGGTAGACAGCTGCAGGTGACAAAAAATAATGAAGCTTGTGGCTGGACATGTTGTGGATGAAATGTTGCTCCACAAGTGTCTGTTTGTCTTTCGGGCAGATCCTTGGGAAATACTGGTCAAAGGCAACAGAAAACCTTCAAGTAAAAGAAGGTAAAAAAAAAAAGCTTTGCAAGCTATCTATCCTTAGCTACACTTACAAATACTCTGACGTTAACACAGAGGTATATGCCTAAATTTCTGGGAGTCAAGTAATTACCAATTTTTGGGTATAATGGAAAAGTAATATCATAAGTAAAGTAACAAATTACTGTTGGCAGGGATTAGTAGGTAAATAATAATAATACTTTTGAACAGAGTAACAAGCCCAACACTGGTACCTGCTTGAATATGCTTGAACAGCTGCTTGAATCTAGTTGTGCACCAAACCTCTTTTTTCACATTGTGAGCCCATGACTTAAACGACAGATATACTAAAGACACAAATACAAATATACTAAAGATGGAAGTGGAAGACAGTGGCATAAAATGGACAGATGGAAACAATGTTGAACATGTGACAAGAGCGCATGCTACAATGCGTCAGCCATCTGACTCACCCACTCACTGATCAGAAGCCCTAGGTAGTTTTTTCAACAGATATAGATGTGGCCCTGGTTTCCATGTCAGCAGTGCCGTCCCTGCAAAATTTTCTGAATGACAACTGCCGTCAGAGGCAAAACACTTAAAGCCACGCCGGCAACATCAACAACTTAGCAACGTGTGAAATATGTCAAATGACCCTCAAACACTTATCACACAACAGCATTTCCTGGCTTTATTCTTGAGTACCGGCACAGCGATTGCCTTTAAAAGCGTGTCAGCCGGTTAATCTGTCACCTGATTCTTCAATCAATGCCAGAGAGCGGTGACGAAGACTTGGAAAAAAGATGTCACAGACAAATAGCTGTTTGCAGGCAGGCCTCCTGTAGAGGTGCTGAGGTCAAGTGATGAATTTGGCATAGAGTGGACATCATTTCTCTTATTGTATTCTGAATGGGGCCATCTACGGGCATCTTCTCTTGGCTTTTGCAGTTTCATCCCTCTCAAGGAGAAAAAGACTTGTGATGGTGATCTTGTGGAACAATCTCCACAGAAGTTCGCAATAGATTTTTGCTTTATGGCACTTGGCCAAAATATCTTTTAAAATGCATTTACCTGGCTCCTGGCAGCGAGAGCTGCAGCCCTGTAAGGCAAAAAAACTTTTAAACAGAAACAGCACATCTGTCTATTCAAAGACGTTCCAAGAGCTTGTTCAGGTCTGTAGAAATCCCTCAAGAGATTACCTCACTGTATACACTGCATTTTTACCTGACCTGGTCTCAGTGTAAGAGGGAATCTGTGTTTAAACAACTGCTTCAGGAATAAAAGAAAAATAATTAATGTGTAAGCTGTGCAAAACTGTGGCAACTGCATCCCTCTATTCAGTCAATCCCACTGCAGTGTTGTTGCCAACACAGAAGCTGCTTCCAGGATTTACACATGAAGTATGTAAGAGCCAGTCCGCATTGCCAGGGATCAGCACGCCCAGGGCCCTGACCCTGCCTGACACGCGGCACACAGTGCACTTGACCCCTGTCCCTGCGGATGGTGGGCCCACAGGGCAACGGCTTCTTGTTATCTGTTTGGGCTGAGCCCGGCTAGGCCGCATGCCCCAAGGCCTGGCCACCAGGTCTGGCTCCATACCAGACAAGGTCCGCAAGGTCTTAATACACAGTTTCATCAAGGTCTCTCCGAGTTGCTCTCAGTCTGGCTCCTTCCCTGGGACCACTTTACCTTGGGAAACCCCACCAGGGGCTATTAGCCCTGGACAACACAGCTCCCTGGTTCACAGGGACACGCAAACCCCTCCACCTTGTTAAGGTGGTGAATCTCGGAGGAGGGTAGAGATAGGGTAAGGAGCTTGGAGCTCAGTTGAGGTGGTTCGGGCATCTGATCAGGATGCCTCCAGGGCACCTCTCATTGAAGGTGTGCTGGGTAGTCCCACTGGTAAGATGCCCCAGGGCACACGCTGGAGGGACTACAAATCCCATCTTATCTGGGAATGCCTTGGGGTCCCCCAGGAGGAGTTTGAAAGCACTGCTGGGGAGAGGGACGTCTGGGGTGCTTTGCTTTCATGGCTTTAAATGGTTATGCAACTAACCCCGCGACCCAGCTCGAGTTAAGTGGATGAAAATTGATGAATGGATGGATGGTATGCAAGAGCACGCAGAACCTCTCAGAAAATGTATATGTTTGAGACCAGGCCGTGTATGTTGTCCCTCTACCAAATAATGTCAGATGAGAAGATATCGGAGGATGGGCACTTGTAACTCAAGATTGTTGGAGTACAGTTCCAGAAGAGTCTGCACTTCAGTCTGCACTTCATGCATTTCATAACATAACTAGGTCAGTGCTATTCTTGAAAGGCTTTGGGATAAAACAGTGTCCCAGATAACATAACCTTAAGTAGTCGTAACTGTGATGTTATGTTAGGTGAGAGGATCCCCCTAAGTCTAAACAAAACTCCACTCATACAGTAAGCAGATGAAAATCCGTCGATATAACGTGACCAAAGAAAATGTTGGCAGAGGACACAGGTCACTGAGAGGAATCAGGTTAGAGTCAACAGGTCCAGTTTTATGGCTTTAGTCTTTAAGGACAGATTCAGATTTTTCCAGGTGGCCTGTGTCTTAATACTTTGATGAAGAAAATGATATGTAGCTGTGATTATCTGTGTTAAAGTGCATTCTCAAGTTCACCATGAGCCACGCAGTCAGTCAAACACGATGGCAAGATCCAACTGATTCATTCATCCTGTACTTATGAGAGCTTTAAAATCAGGCAGAGAGACCAATTCATGTAATTTGAAGGTTATTTCAAGTGAGAGGAGCAGGGCACATGAAAGCTTTCTCTCCCAGCTCAGTCCGTGCACTAGGAACAGACAACAAAACTAAGTCTCGAGATTTCAGACTGTAGGTACATTCAGATCTCTGTTCAATCAAAGTACAAATGTACAAAGGAAGTTTACCCTGTATGGCTTTATTAATTAACAAATACCAGTGACTGAGCCTATGAAAGGTCAAATATGGCCAACCAGCCCTGGAATAAAGTGTACAATGATGAGTGAGGGCTTTACAATTTGTAACAAAGCTCAGTGCACTATCATGTGCAGTATCGAACATGTGCAAACAATGTGCAGATGCATTCATGTACAGCAGATTGCCGTAATCCAGAACCAGTTAAAACATAGCAACCAGTGTTTTTCTGGCCACAAAGGAGAAAACACTGATGAATAAATACTGAAGTTAGTCAAAAGCCAGTGCGTCTTTTACTGATGCTAAAGGGTGCCTTATTCGTCAGTATCAGACTGAGCTGCCTATTTGATGCTCTGGGAATGAAAACGAGTTGAAAGGTATGGCCATGACAGCGCAGTCATGGCAAAACAAACAACAACCACAAAATTCAAGGAGAATATTTCATATTTATGAAGTTCCAGCATCTTTATCCACTTGGTTCTGATGTTAAATAAAGACTTGATATTCAGATACTAGGAGTGACAAGAAACAGATGACGGTGTCTCACTGAAGCAGACGACAGCAACAGCTATGAAACCTAAAGCAAAGCCACACTGACAGAGTTAGACAGCTTTATTGACTGACAAATTTCCACAGCGCAGACATTGCAGAAAGGTCGCAGTTCTTCTGGTAACGTGAGTTAAACAATACTGGCAGACAGCCATTGTTACGTGTAGTCCAGCAGCAGCTCTATTACATGTCACCTTGAGTGCTAGTGAGTCCTGCTCTTGAATCCCGACTGACCTGACCTCTGACCTGTTCGAGGACATCAAGCAGACAGGAAATTCAACCTCAGGGGATTAACAGGACACATAATGCTTGTTGACTATAGTGTAAAATTATTAGCCTGTCTTTTGGTAGTATTGTTATCGGCTGCTCAGAGACATTTCCATTTTTCTCTCACTCTCCATCTGTCCGTAGGCACTGTGGCTCACTGCACCAATAACACACTGCCCTGTAAAGGGTGCTACACAGCTAGCTGGCTGTTAATATAAAATAACCCCAAACAAAGTGAAAACACTAGTGGGATTCCTGGTGTTTTGTCCTGCTTATTAGATGCTGCTGCCAGAGAATCCATCATAATGTATTGATACAGAATCGTCTTTTTAATAACCTCTACTCATTTACAAGCCGACACCAAAAGCTTTGCAGGACTGCCAACAATAAAAATATATGGAGCTAAAAATATGTAGCTCCACTGCTACAATTACAGCAGAGCTGTAACCATAGCAACATAAGCAAATCCAGTATTCAATTGAAAGTCTTTGGTTCTTTACTGGACAAATGAATAGTATCCACTTGACTTCTGGAGTGCAGAGTGACGGGAGTGGATGTGACAGAAGCTTTGATGGGAATCAGAAACACACAATCAGAAATGAAGATGTATGACCCATCACAGCCCCTTTATTCGGCACTGTGACATCAAAAATCATAAATGTTTTATTTTAAAGAGGAAGAGGTTGAGCACCTCTTGAATCCCTTATCAAATAAATACCTTTACTGCCAACACCAGCCGAGGATGATTAAATAAAGCATGGCTCCCCCATATGTGTTAGACTACGACTTTCTATCAAAATGAATCTGCCAGTCTGAGAACATGTGAGCGCAGGATGGATGCTCCACCGATTCAAAGTAGTTTGGAGCACTAGAGAGGAAGATATGGCCAGGAAAAGAAAAGAATGAGAGGAAATAGGAAAGGACAAGGTAGAAAATGATCAATGGTGCAACAAGCGCTTTGTTGAATGCTGGACACAATCCCCTGAAAGCCTTTATAGAGGCGGA
Organism: Chaetodon striatus; assembly: GCA_029783705.1. Classification (NCBI taxonomy): domain Eukaryota; kingdom Metazoa; phylum Chordata; class Actinopteri; order Chaetodontiformes; family Chaetodontidae; genus Chaetodon; species Chaetodon striatus. The sequence continues at coordinate 22,919,454 of JAPZEB010000009.1, forward strand.
GCACAAGCATGTGTTGAATTGCTTTATGTTTTATTACTGTCATACTGCAGACTACAATGTTTCACTTTTTTCTTTTGCAGCAGAAGTTTTCTTTCCTCGGCAAACTCAGCTACTGGAAGACTGAAATGTCAGCAAAAGTGGGGATTATGGGATATTCTTACCATTATCTTTCATTGTGCACTTACAAAGATTTCTTACAGCTCCAGCAGCTTTAATCGCTCATGCAAGTCAATGTAATGGCAATAGCTGCACACACACAGTTTCGTTTACACACACATCCTCCCAAGGAGCTGATCTGCAACTGACAATCAAATTACTGAAAATCCTTGTCAGCCTTGGTTTTGTCACACCTGCATGCCACGGTGAATAATAAGTCACGTCAGGGACATAAACCATGCAGGCTGCCTTACTTAACTCAGATGAATTTAATTAGTGCACTGACAACTGCCCCCCAGGGCAAATAGCCGCTGCAACCTGGAGTCTGCTTCAACTTACTAATAAGCTGTTGCCTGGATGTGAGACGTTTCAGTAATACTGTGGTTAACATGAGTTTAGGCACAAAAACCACTTGGTTGTGGTTAGGAAAAGATCATGTTTTGGCCTTACTCACCAAGTTTTGGGAGCACAATTTCAGCAGGAAATGCAGCAATGTCTCGGTGAAGAGCATGTCGCTATATTGGTAAACAGCAACCACTTTTCATGTCACTATCTCAGTGGTAAATGCAGTGATGTCTTGGTAAAAAACAACCAATCTTTGCTGTACAATCACCGCAGGACATGCAGCAATGTCTTGGTAAAAAGCAATCACATTTCATGTCACTTTTACGGAGGAAGTGCTGCAATGTTTTGGTAAAAAAAAAATAAAAATGCTTTTCATGTCACGATCCTGGCAGGGAATGCAGTGATGTTTTGGTGAAAAGCAATCACTTTTCATGTCACTTTCACCGGAGGAAATGCTGCACTTTCTTGGTAAAAAACTGGAAATGCAGTGATGTCTGGTTAAAAAAAAAACA
>JAPZEB010000009.1:22963491-22975586 GCA_029783705.1 Chaetodon striatus
GACTGTAAACCAGGAGTGCAAAAATGCTAACTAATGTCAGGGTTTTAGGACTCATTCCTGCAGCCCTCTATTGCACTACAGCGAAAGTCTGACTGAGTGAAGTGCTGCCACTTCCTGTTCCAAATCAAAAGCCCTCTCATGTTTCATACACAGCTATAAACTAGGTCTTGACCTACTCTTGTTTTTTTTGTTTCATGAATCAGGGGGAAAGTATGTTGAGTATTCTGAAAACACAAACATTACTCCATTCTAAAGCTTCTTGGTACAACCTGGATTAGATTTTTGTTCCATCCTGTCAAATACTAATTACAAAATACTCAAAAGTAATTGAAATATGGATTTAAATACAAGTAACAGAAGTACTGCCCATCTCTGAACACTGTATTGCATGGAGGCTTCATACACAAAGTCAAGGTGACGTCACTGTGTACCTGAGAATCTCAGAATGTCTTTGAGGAAATTTAATAGCTCAAAAAATAAAAGTCCCTCCCTCCTACATTTATTACCGTTAGTTTGATGTTCAGTTCAAGATTTATGTATTTATTTAGGTATTTATTGCTTTGAGATTGATATTCAGTGGTCCATATTTATTTAATTATTTGGGTCTTTATTACTTTGACCCAGTTGCTCAGTTCAACAGTTACTGAGTTTCTAACAAAGTCAAAGATTGTTCAAGGTATGTCCAACACTGTCAACTTTTTTCCCACAGGGGTTGGAGGGTATTGGCTCAATGATCAGCTACCTGCCTTTTAAAAAAAACAGTATCGGTTGACCTCTAGTTTGTACCGAAATGGAGCCTGTGTGACAGTCACAAATGTTGCATCTGCTATAAACAGGTTTAGTTTTGCTTGTTTTCCAAAACATGTTGCAATAAAAAGCCATGTCGCGAAGCAAGTGTGTAAGAAATGATACCATTTTTATGGCTGTATCTGTAAATACCACCATATAAGCGTGTTTAAAAAAAGGACAACATGTCGTGGGAGAGATGAAAGGCATATTTTATGTTGGATTATGCTCTCATTGACACATGGTGAAGCTCAGTTCAGCAGACCATCGCACAAGCCCTGTAATGGCTCTTTTAATGTCTTGTCACATTGAACAGAGCTTTTACCAGCTTACCACTTTGCCACATATCCCCTCATTGCACTAATTTGATTAGGGCTCCAATGGCATAATACGTTATGCTGCAATAACCTAGTAAAATTTGTCCAGTGAGAAGGTAAGTATCATAACTGTAGTAATATCCTCTGATGATGATGGTACCATTAAACACACTGCGGTATACTTATAACAGAGAGAGTGTAAGGATTTCATAAACCAACTAACACACCAGTGCTTTTACCTGCCATCCTCATAACGTCTCCTATAGGACGCTTAGCAATTTATTGTGGTGAGGATAATATACTGGCCCTGGCAGTTAAGTATTAACCACAATACAAGGCTTGGAAAGCTACTCTCCCTGTACATTAACATCATCTCACAAGGTCACTGGCTTTGCGAAGGTTGTCATAATATTGACAACTTTATATACATTCAAGATAGACACAAGTGCTGTACCAATTGAATTTTGTTACAATATCTGATGTGTGTGGAAGCATAAGTAGAGTCCCTGCCCTCTGCCTGTATTTTCTTCTTATTTTGCTGTGTTTGGGACGTTCCTGGGCACAGGTGACGTCAGGACTTTATGAAAAGGTAGTGAGCAGGTGCCAGACAGGAGGAAGTTAAAAAAAACAGCAGGCAAAGCATTGAAAAAATGCAAATATGGCAAATGGGGTTTGCTTTCACTTTCATTGGCCATACGGTTTACAAGCAGTAGTTGACAGCTTCTGCATAGTATACCTCCAACTTTTTCATACTAAAAAATGAGTAACGCCCCAGACATTGATTTTTGATTGGATGGAAAAGCCTCTGAAAGAATACGTGGACAAGAAACAAATCTGTCTGCTTGAATATAACCTAGGTCAATGATTTTTTAGAGTGTCAATTGGTTGAATAATTACACTATGCCTTGATAATACAATTGCACATTTGATTTAACCTAGCCGTCATTAAAGGGGAGCATCAATTAAACCATTGCACACAAAATGCAATACCCAGTACTTAATTAATGCACAAATGTCTGCCCACTTCATCAGTAAATGTAATGTATTGGTTTAATCCTATCACAGATGGCATGACTGTGTACTCTGATTAAGCTGAAAGACAAGCAACGAACAGCAGGTCAGCTCTATTATCTGTGTGGATCTGTTTTTTCAATTCAACTGTATTATGTTGAATATTGTGAATATTTCTGTGCCTCACTGCTCAGGTAATGTGATAAAATCTATCGTCTCAATTGTTCAGTCTGACCTTGCAGAGAAGCAGTGATGTAACTGCAGCACTAGCACGACTGTCGACTGACCCAGTGGAGATTCGTTCCAGGAAGGACGGTCATGCAAGCAAACTCAAGCCAGCAAGACGTCTAGAAAAACCTGTGCTCGTCAGTGATGTTCAATATCACACTTCCTGTTGATGCTTCTTATTAAGTGACCTTCTAAACGCCTTCATAATGACTTATCAGTGTATTATTTGTGCCAGCAGAGAACAGGTAAGAAATAAAAGTCATCCTAATCATTGTTGCTAGTCGTTCCTTAACATCCTAATCTCGTGCTGTATGTGCCACTATTTCTTACCCAGTAGAGAAGCTGCAAAATGCAGAGTGACTGTGCGGTCCTCTCTGAGCAGCTCTCTCATGTACCCTGGAGAACACTTCAGCACCTCACTGATACCAGACAAGGCAAAAGACTTCCGCACTGACTATACAGCAGAGACACAGGGAGGGATAGAGATATGGGAATGTAAATAAAGCCTGTGCATCGAGGGAAATTAAAAGTATAATCTATTTTCCATAAATATTTTCTGGTCCAGCTTAAAAAGTCCCTGAGACAGAATATGCAGGGGCCAACACACACACACATACCTATAACTTAACATACACAATCCAGCCAAACAGTGGAGGGATTAATATGTGTAGAAGGAAAGCTTCTTATTCACATAATATTTAGCACGTTAATCATATATTTCTCACCGATATATTGTCACTTTCTATCATCTCCATGACACAGGCCACACAGAGCAGCAGCCCGCCTCCCTCTGCAGGTCCCAGTCGGCCGCTCCATTTTGGGTCATGTCTGAAGTGGATCTTATCATAAACAATATCCGTGCTCGTCATTTGGTCGTTCCACCTGTCAAAGTACAAAATGTTTAACAAATCATTTTACAAGTAAGGCAGGTGAGCAAAAAGAGCTAGTGCAACTAAGTCCAGCCCACACCAGAGGAAAAAACAAGCCATCGCTCTCCTCTGACTGTGCACTGCATCAAAGTGCCTCAGAACTCACAGCAAACAACAGAAAATGCCCCAAAGGCTGCTGTGTGGTCAGTAAAGAACTAAAAACTATGTTTTTAATAACCTGCCCAGACCACAAAATTGGGCCTTTGATAACACAAAACTGGACATCATTTTAGAGATGTTGCTGGCTTTAATGTAACTGAAGCTATTAAATAAGTTACAGTTGTTATTTTGTCCAGACAAATTGTAGAGATCCAACTAAGCTATGCAAGGCCTGGTTTTAAGTTTGTTAGGTTAAATTATGATCTTACCTGTTCATTTGACTAAACAGTTGTCAATATCAAAATATTTCTGTTCAAGCTAGTGGGATAGTTTCTCCAGGATAAGCAAGGTAAGAAGAAGGTACACTACGATAAACCGACAACAAGTTTGTAAGTATATCTTTTCCATCTATTTTGGTAAACATAAAATACTTTTAAAAAGCTGAAATCTAATTTTTAGCCAGCTGTAGGCAGTTTGTTAGCGTTTTAGCCCTTGGTTACTTGGTTTTTATGTGATGCGTTATGCTAGCATAGATGTTAGCTAACACAGCTTGTAACCATTATAACATTAAGCTAGCTAAATAATAACGTCAAGCTCCCAAATACAAACCTAAGTTGGAGTATACATTTTCTTATTTGAAATAATTTTAGCCAGCTATAGGCAGTTTGTTAGTGTTTTAGCCCTTGGTTGCTTTGTTTTCAGAATATTAGGTGTTGAGCTAGCATAGATGTTAGCTAACACAGCTTGTAACCACTGTATCATTAAGCTAGCTTAATATGTGAAGCTCCTCAAACACAAACGTAAGTTGCAGTATACATTTTCTTTTTTGAAGTTTTCCCTCAAAACACCTAAAAACAAAGCAATGGCGACGCTATCGTATAAAATACATATTTTCAATTCCGTTAACTAACCATTAAACGTGAAAGTATGTAGCAACGTCGTAGTTTCAGCTAGAGGAAGTAAGGCGGGAGTGTTTTTTTTAATGCCCTCTCTTTTCAATCAAAACTTTATTGAACAATATACCTCAATACATTGTATGTACAAAAAGTTTAAATATTATATTATAAAAGTATTCACAAAATAAAAAGTTGAAGTAAAAGTAAAAAAAAAAATTGCAAATACAGAATACATATTTCATTTATTTCATTTCATTTATAAGGACAGTGTACATTAATCAGCATTTGTGTAAATGTGCCAGTGTTAGCCAGCTGCCTAATTTTAAACTGCAGCCCTTTGGCAAAATGTTTTGAAACCAATCAAAGGATACACTTCATAAATATAAAGGAGGCAAGGGGGAAATTTACTCAGTACAAATTAATTCATAGGTTTTACTTTACTCCTTCCAAACTCCACAGGTTGCGTCTACTGGCTAATAGTTTAGGTGGGAAATGTCAGACAGAACAGGAACATCTCTACATGCAATCTGAGAATGTTAACAGGTTAACCCATTTTGGGAAAAAGTTCAAAGTGGATCATGGAGAGAAGTGGTTGGGTATGACAGTACATAAATAACTAAAGCTATGTCTTATGGGGGACCATACAGCATTGCCAAATGTATCAAAAATATGACCTCGTTGTGATGAATGTAGGGGTCATCACAGCTGTTTCTCTGGAAAAATACTCCAGATTTTGAAAATTGGAAGGAATCTATGTTAGAAATTGTGTCATTCAACTATGTTAGCAAGGGTCAACAATGAAGTTGAAAGCTTTTAGAGGTCATGGGCAGGCTTTTTTGTCTATAATACATCTGCTGCACAGTAATTATTTAGTGTTTAGTTGTACCACTGTGGTTTCTTACTATTTGGGGTCTAAGAATGTGTAGCTACGAGGTGCCTGTGTATATGTTCCAATAAAAATGCTGTCAGTTTCCTTAGATTTTACAGAATAGATAAACAAAAAATTTAATTAAAAAAACTGCAAATAATCATGGTGTCATATATACAGAAGGCAATGTATTTGTCCTCTGACGACCTCAAATGTATTTTCAATCATCTTTTTATGAAATGAAAACAACAAAATGTAATTTTTGTGGTTTGTAAGACCAAGAAAAGGAGAAAAAAAATCTGTGGAAAAAAGGATTGGTAAAATATGCAGTGTTGGGAAGGTTACTTTTGAAGTAAGAGGTTACTTTTCACTAGTTAGTAACAAAATAAGTAATATAACTATTTTGATTACTTAATCAAAGCAATGTAAGTTATTACATTTGATTACTTATTTAGCACATGTTTTAACTGGGCAGTAAAGTTGAAATACATGAGTGCATACCCTCTTCCTCCTCAGTGACGTACCTATCTACCCAGTGGTACACCCACCTGATCAACTATCACTATAACACTGGCAAGTGAAAAGATGCAACGCAAGAGAATGAATGCAATACTCCACATATGAACGTTTTAGTTAAAGCAAAATATTTTAATGAAAATGTAAGAATTAACAACATAACTTATTTTCTCTTCTTATTTCAATGTCATTCAGTAAGACGGCTGTGTGTGGTGAGAAATATTTTATAACTATTCCAGGTTATTACTCCATAATTTCAGGCGATAACAGATTGCTAATAAAAGTTAGAGTAACATGGGGATTATAACTATTTAAATTTTATCTGACGTTTTATCAGTGTGTGGGGCTGTTCTAGTGAAATGTTTTGATTCTCAGTTAAATCACACTAAGTGATAGGTTCAATTAGGCGTAACTTCTCTTATTATGTCAATTATTGATTGGCGCATAGGCTGTACTAACTTCACGTGGCCTTTTGAACTTTCTAATGGAAATATTTTATTTGCAATACTACCACATTTACACCTTTTTTTCTGAATTGCTTAAATAGCTATTTATGTCCTAGATTGTTTTTCTCAGGGGTTTGTTGCTCTATTGTTTTTTATGCAGTGGTGCTATCAAAAGTCTAAGTGTATCAAATGTCTCTGAAGTTCAAGGTTATGCTGATATCTCATATTATATTTGAGGATGAGGCATACATTATCTTCAAAATGATGTATCAGCATCAATTTATCCTCCCAGGAATGTCATTGCTGAATAATACGCTGTGAGTATATGGTGGGATGCATGAGTTTGTTTGCAGTATCATTTAGCAGTGAAGGCCACAATTTGGTTATCGCCATGACAACAAAAGCCTCTCGGCAACTGAGCAACTATCTGATGATAGGAGTGTGGGGGCGATTATCAGCCACTACCAACATGTCAGTTTGTAAGCTCTCTCTACTACTCCTTAAACAGAGTTCACTGCACATCAAAGTAGTGCATGACATGAAGTGCGGCCGGTTCAGCTGTGCCTCAGAGTGAGTTTCAGTGTGACAGTGTGCGTGAGTGTGTACAGGTGTAGGGTAATGGCATAGTTTCTCAGTGCGCAATATGTGTTGCCTCTGACAAATTGGAGGCAGTTAGTGTACTGTGTTGTAGTGCTGCGTGTGCAGGAAGTGGTCAAAGCCTTGTTTGGCTGACTGAAAAGAGTAGCAGACCTCTGACAAGCAGGTGGAAAATATTTGTTTCCAAAGTCTCCATTTGTGCTTGGACAGGAGCTAAATCCATCAGTCTCAGAGTTTTATTGGCCCCTGTGAGGGAGATAAACCAACAGAGAAAGAGACAGAGAGCCTCTCTCATTGCTCAGGTTCAAGCCGATGCACATCTGTCAACTTTATTTGACAACTATTTCACATAGACAATTCTTCGGGGGCCAATAAAGCTCAGAGACAAATGGATTCAGCTTCTGACCAAGCATAAGTGGAGACTTAACATGCAAGCATTTTTTCCCCTCATTGCTTGGCCTTTGCTTTTCTCTCTCATTTGGCTTGATATATCTCCAACCACTTCCTGTGTATAACCCCTCCACACACACACACACACACACGCATGCACACAAAGATGACTCTATAGCGTAAAACAATCATGCAGTAATAGATTAAGAAACACTTTGAGCAGATTTAATTCCCCTACTCAATTATACACAACAGTCATCACTGGGGGCGTTGAGCCATACCCTAAATATAGCTCTATACCTGTTTCCAGTCATCAACCCACACTTCATCACTCTGCGTGCATTATCACAACATACTGTTTCCAGTGACAATGACATTCACAGGTCATGTAGCCACAGCTTTTTTTTGTTAAGGTAATTATTACTTTTATATCTCTGTAATTATGACTCAGTGGCAAGCATGTATATATTTAACTGTTGTAGAGACTGACAGAGCTGTTGCAGGACTGTGTTGTCTGCTTGGTAACATTAAGCTGTTTTACGGCTCAGAAACAACACTGCTTTCACTGTTAGTACAACACTTACACCGCTCAATATGTTTTTAGAAAGACTACATGTCCTATCATGTGTTTTAAAATGGCATATCAAATCTGTAAACTGTGCTGTGGCTGTAAAAAAAATTCTGTATTATTAGTAAACAATATAGTCGACACAGAGGTGCAGATTTGAGTCACATAACTTGAATTAGACTCATGTCACATTTGTGATTACTTTACACCTGATAAAATCAAAAAAGACTTGTCACTCAATTTGGACTTCAACACCAATGACTTGTGACTTAATTTAAAGTACTTGATACCTTCTGTCCGAGTGAGATGCTGATCAAGATGGCGGCTCTTGGCTCTCTACTATGGTGCAGTCTCTAGATCTACATCTATACAGTTAAAGATAGTCACAGTGCAGTGGTTAGCACTGTCGCCTCACAGCAAAATGGCTGTGGGTCCAATCCCACTAGCCAGCTGGGGCCCTTCTGTGTTGAGTTTACATGTTCTCCTTGTGTCAGCATGGGTTTATTCTTCCTCTCACAGTCCAAAAACATGCAGGTCAACTGGTGACTCTAAATTGCCTGTAGGTGTGAGTGTGAGCGTGAATGGTTGTCTGTCTCTTATGTGTCAGCCCTGTGATAGTCTGGTGACCTGTCCAGGGTGTGACCCGCCTCTCACCCAATGACAGCTGGGATGGACTCCAGCCCCCCTGCGACCCTTAACAAGATAAGCAGTTATAGATAATAAATGAATTAAAATATAGATATTTTTCACCATGAGATGAGTTTAATACAACTACAAGATCAATTCTGTCATCGTACAGGTTAATGGTGCATTATTATCCTCCTGAGACCCTGTGTCCTCGTATGTGGACATCACATTTTGGGTTTACTTGACCATATACTACATTCTGCTTAATTTAAACCTGTTGTCCTCATCCATTGACACTTTTATGTGCCATCTAGTGGCAGTAACACCCCAATACACTAATCTATGCAGAAAGAAGATGGCAGCCATCTCTGCCAAGTCAGCCTGCAGCCAATCCCGACACAAAAGGAAACGATGTCCAACACCTGCTCCCTTTTTATGATTGAAACCTCTTTATTTATGTTTGTAATAATGTGTGTAGTTTGATATGGCAACAAATTTGACCAATTTTAGCAGTAAACAGTAACAAGCTAAGACACGGTTAATTAGGAAATACTCATTTGAAGACATTGGGAATTTATTATCATCGACAGTACTTAGTTTTTTTATACTTTTCAGGTACTATTGATCTTAAATAGCCAAGAGAAAAATGCATACAAAAGGAGAGTTCAGGTCTCAGGAGGGTATGCTATGAAAGTGCAATGTCAACACTACTTTTTATGATTATGTTAAGTCGCACTTTTTAAAAAGCATTCATTAATTTTGGAAATTTAATATTATTACTCTGTTAAATTTGCGTTAAATCTGGTGAAGAGTGCATGATGATTTGTTTGGGACTCTAGGACTTGGGACTTGCCTGTCTTGACTTTGGACTTGAGTGCAAAGACTTTAGACTTTCTTATGACTTGCAGAACAATGACTTGCCCCCACCTCTGACTCTACCTTATCATTATAACCTCATCAGGTTGTTATTTATATATAACAACACTTCTTCATATCTATTTTTAAAAAACGTTCAGAGAAATGATATGACATAAAGTAGGAAGAGGGCGGAACAAGGAAGACGTGTGTGCGCGCGCGCGTGTCTATGTGTGTGTATAGAGAGGCGTCTGTCCCTCAGTCTGGTGTAACGTTCAGGTGCGCATCACCCTCAGAGGTGAAAACTCTTGAAGTCGGTAAAATGGATTATATGTGACTAACTATGTAGAAGCAGCGGTGCAGCGCTGGAGATAAGGCCGATTAAAGTGAAAATAAAGACTTAACGGTAAGAAATTAAAACTCTTAACGGATATTAATGTTCATACTGGGCGTAGTTTTTAACCTGTTGTGTAAATGCATCGACCTCACTGCTCCATTGCGTTTCATACGTTTATCTATGGACGTATGATAGTTTCTGTTTCTGGTATTTTTCCTGCGTGGCGTTAATCAGATTTGTATATAATTCAGTAGCTACTTTAATACGCGACATGGCTTTGATAGTGCTGCTATGGGATTACACAGTGTTGGGGAAGCTCATTTGAAATCGTAGCTTTGCAAGCTGCCACTTATTTCACATTACAAGAAGTTGAACTACAGCAAAGGAAGCTGAAAGGGAAGTCTGGTTTTGTTAACTCAAGCTACATAAAAAAGTTCAAACTACTTTGTAAAAGACTGTCCATGTTGACAATGTCCATGCTTGAAAGTATAAGAAAATATTATACAAGCAAAGTGACATGCCAGCAAGAATGCCAGTCAGCTGAGTTTATTGCATAGCCTTCATAAGACAAAGATAAAAAAAAAAAAAATAAACTATTCAAAAAGTGCAAAGTAATGTCAGCTTTGGTTCTGTATGCAATGTCCAGTCAGACACCTGCCTTCCAGACTCTAGAGTCCAGGTGGAGGTATTGCACCAAGCAGGAGTTAGTCACGTAACATCTAAAACAGCATGTAACAACCTCTCTGGGCAATTTTTAATAAACTGCAACAATCAAGACAAGATCGTTCCTCTTATGTCCCATTATTGTTTGTAGTTTCAGTAGTGAGTGACCCAAAAATGGCAAACAAAAGTAATTTAACAACTTGAATCACTTTTTGAGTATGGTTGATGGTGAACTACCGCAAAGCAACTGCAAAGTATAGTTAAACTATTAGTTTAAGGCATTAAATTATAATAAAATATAATCCAAAAAAGTCACTAGAGTCCAGGTGGGGGTATTGCACCAAGCAGGAGTTGGTCAAGTAACTTATAAAATAGCATGCTGGTTATTTGTTGATAAATTGCAAGAATCAAGACTTGATAAATTGTGGTCAAAGGGGGTTAAATTACAGTAGAGAAGCTATGGTAAAATAAAAATCATTCCTTTTATGTCCCAAATTGTGTGTGTTTTTAGTAGTTAATGACACAAAAATGGCAAAAAAAAGTAATTAAACTACTTGAATCACTACCCAAATATGGATGACGCTGAACTACCAGCAAGCTACTGCAAGATGTAGTTAAACTATTAGTATAATGTATGAAATCACAATAAAATATAATCCAAAAAAGTCACATGGCGGTAAAAATGCCATTCAATTGACTTTATTGCATAGCCTACATGAGCCAAAAATATATTCATGGGTAAGTGCAGAGCTTTGGTTCTGCATGCAATGTCCATAAGTCAAACACCTGCCTTCCAGACACTAGAGTCCAGGTGGAGGTATTGCACCAAGCAGGAGTTAGTCACGTAACATCTAAAATAGCATGCAACAACTTCTCTGGACATTTGTTAATAAATTGCAACAATCAAAACTTGATAAATTGAGGTCAAAGGGGGTTAAATTACAATAGAGACGCAATGATGAAATAAAAATCATTCCTTTTATGTTCCATTATTGTTTGTAGTTTCAGTCGTGAATGACACAAAAATGCAAAAAAGTACTTTATCTACATGAATCAAATCAAATCAAATGTATTTATATAGCACATTTAAAAACAGTTGGCCAAAGTGGTGTACAAATTAAATGAATGACACACAAATATATCGCAATATAACATGTACACAACTGTAAAACAGAATTACACCACTAAGAACAATTACATACATAAAAGGTTGTAAAATACAAAATTATTAAAACCACTACGAGCAACCAAAGGCCATTGAAAACATATACGTTTTAAGATTTGTCTTAAAAGTGTCAATGGAGGGGGAAAGCTTCGGAGGAGCTACTGCAAAGACATGATACTTGAGTCATTGTTCAAGTATCAATGAAGTTGAACTACCAGAAAGATACTGCAAAATGTAGTTAAAATACTTGTTTGATTACGTGTAGTTCACTATTACACAACACTGAGATTACGCTTTAAAAAAAAAAAAAATCAAATAGGTGAGGAAACCTTTTATAGTTTGTAGAAATTTTAATAACAAGGGTGCCATCTTTTTGTCAGGCTGTAGTCTGTCATTATAAACATGACGTGCCTAAGTATTCAGTGCCTGATGTTTTGCTGTTGTTCATTCAACTATTATTATCTGTGAATGTCTTTTTGCAATGCCCCTGTGTCTCTAAATAAACTGAAAGACACGCAACTGCAGTGGACAGAATGCATGTCTGCAAGCAAAGTTAGATTCTGCCTGATAACCTTTGAATGTGATGTCCTCTGAGGTTTATTTGCACAAATTAATATCCAGCATCACTTCCTGTGGGCTGAGAACTATTAGTCATCAGATGTTTCCATGCACATCTGAACTTGTGAGCCACAGCGTTTAGCAGAACGACAAAACTGAAAGCCTATTTGCAAAATATGCTGCAGCAGACCTAACTCTCAGCGTGTGGGCCACGGTACTGAGATAAAAAACCCACATCA
>JAPZEB010000009.1:23166042-23177865 GCA_029783705.1 Chaetodon striatus
ACCACTCAGCAAAATGTATAACATTGGTTGTTTTTAAGACATTATATCTTCAAATGTCAGGCTACAGCCAGAAACTGGTTAGCTTAGCTTAGCTTAGCACAAAGACTGAAAACAGGGGGAAACAGTTAGCCTGACTCTGAAGTTACTTCACCCTGCCAAGAAATAGTCATCCATACAACTCCCTGTAAAACTGCGATTTCTCATTTTTACACTTTGGCATTTGTACGGATTGAACAAACATATAATGATGATAAATAGTGAATTTAAATGGTGCCCATTTTTCCAGCCTAATGCGAAGCTGGCTGTTGATTCACATTAAAGGTACAGGAGAGTAGTATCGTCTAATTCTCTGTAAGAAAGAAAACCTATTTCTTTAGGCTTGAGGCATTAATAAAAAGGGCTACAATTAGAAATCCTGCTGGACAACACCCAGCTTTGTTCACGCACTACATACAGTAGGAACACAAGTAATTGTGGAGCCGCAGGGCCGGTATCAGAGAGGAAAAGCTTGTGGAAAACCCTCTCAACATTGAGGAACAATGTCTTATTCAACTTTACATCACAACACCCACTCAGCCTCCACGTCAGGTCAACGAGGGTCAGGCTGTTCAGGAAATCCTGACATTTTCAAGGAGGGAGACCCCATTCACTCGTTTTTCAGCCGGTACCTCAAACACACACAAAACAAAGTCCTCGTGAAAACTTTTGGCCTTTTGTTTTGAACACTGGCTTTCATCTAAATACTCACAACATGCTTACAGAACGTGTTTGTGGTCTTTATTGTTGTTTGTAGTTTCATGTTGTGGAAACTAACTCAGACATCTCTCCTGTCCCGTGGAGGCTTGGCTGTTAAAATCGTGGAGCTCTCACATCCATACTGACACACAGTCCTACAGGCCTAAACAAATCTTAATTCTAACATGAACTACGCAGCCATTTAAAACTTTTCATCCTGTTCAAATCACTGTGGAGGCTGGAGCTTTTTCCAGTATCCATCAGACAAGAGGTGGGTCGACCTTATGCTAAAGGAAAAGTTTGACCTCGAGGGGAAATACGTTTAATCGCTCCCAGGGGAGAGTTAATGGGTGTGCCGAATAAACACCAAGAAAAGGCAAAATACTCACTTGAGAATACTTCACATGAAAACTATGTGTAATGGCAGCGAAGCAAATTTGTGACAGTCATCGTGACATTTGAGATGTGGCGTCCGTTTCACACACTGGGTCTCATTCATGAAACGTGCGCAGAGCGTGTTGGTGTGTAAACTGTTCACAGAAGGAAATTCACGTGTATTTCAGCATTCATCAATATGTTATTAGCTCTGATGTTTTCGTAGGTACTAAGAAAAAAATCCACACCTGCTTCTGACTGCTCGTAGTGCTTGTAAAAATAAGATATTGCACATAACTGTTGCTTGTCATTATTAGAAAAGACATTGTATAGTGCTTTGTTATGTTCACAATACACATGACAAGAGATTAGAAATAAAACACATGTAGATAAATTAGTTGGCTTTCAGCAGATTTAAGCTTGGGGCCTGAGGGGCGGGACTCAGGCTTGTATTCATATACTCCAGCTATACATTGAACACATACGAGAATCGGATCGATCTGTTTCTTGGCAAGAAAACAAATATCTATAACCTCAGTTTGAACATCAGCATTTGGCAGAACTTTTTAGGCTGTAAAGTACCTTTAACTCAGCTGTATGTTGAGTTGGACTCTTTTATGTGGTTGACACCATCACCATCGTCAGGCGTGCCAGGGTTTCTTCTTGCTAGTTATTTCCTTCCTTTTAGTTTTTAGTCTTTGAAATAGTTCATACAAGTTCATCCAGCATCCCTTCTAATTTGGGAAATTGTTTTTAAGAGCTTCCTTCTGACGGCGTGCCAAGTTGAAAGCATTTAGTTACCATCCTTTTCTTTTTACTGTGTGGCAGACAGGGTGAGAGGAAACACATCTGAGGGGATGAACACAGGAGAAAACAGATGGATTGTCTTTCAAGATATTTTTTTAAATGTATTTCTTCTGTGTGAAGAGTTCAGCTCCTCCCAGCCAGATCATGTCCGTAAGCCTGTTTGTTAGCAAACCAACATTTTCTGTGCCCGGCCGTCCAAACGCAGGGCTCTGTCCCTGGACAATCATGTGCTCTTTGCATGTTGGAGGATTTATTTAGATTTTATTTAAAGCTTGCTGTGTGAATATGACACAAAGCTTATGTATGAATCTCTGATCAAATTCATTAACTGAGCAACATGTTAGGCTCTAAATATCTACAGGCAGTGTTACGTTCTAACTGAATATTGTATCAGAAGATGGGAGCAAAACGCGAGGGTGGTTAATCAAGGAAATGGTAATCATTGTCTCAAATTAATGCTAAAATTAAAGCTTTCAGCGAATAATAAAACCCAGTACCCTACAGAGCGGTGTGGCAGTTACAGCGTTTTGTTTTGTCCACGCTGGTATGAAAAATGTAATTAGCATAAATCGGGGATACCTCCTTGAGCCGAGGCTTGATTAGTGAAGCCAATTACTGTACTCCTCTTACTGTGCTCTTTTGAAGTTTCCACCCAAATCAGTGAAACGGGTGTAAACACGTCGCTTCAGTAGTTTTTTTTTTTCTCCTCAGATGTACAGATTTAACAATCCTGGTGCCTGACAAGAACCAGTGGAATTATGTAGATGTTGCTGAATCTTTAAACTGGCTTCCAATGGATTACAGAACAGTCTTCAAAGACGTGCTGCTAGTTTGTATAACACTTCATGGTTTGGTGCCAAAACATATTTCTGATATGCTTGAAGAATATAAACTCAGTTGGTCCCTGAAATCAGAGGGTCCAAACTCCAGGGCTGTGGACCAACACCAGGTCTCTGAACATTCGTTACTGGACCAACAGGCTTTAAAATCAACATTCGCCAAGCACCATATCAGCCAACATTTGTACATGGGCACATATGGGTCATAAATGGATGCCAAAATAGGTCCTTTAATGGGATTGTCCACTGGTTCCACATAAGCCCGATGCCTATTGCCCACATGGGTGGGTTTACCCAAGTGGGCCCCAGATAAGTTGCCTATTTTGGGACCATACCCACCTCATATCCAGTTAGCCCTAGCTTAATCTATGTGGGGCCAACTTGCTTAAACCATGTGGACAACTGGTATGAGGCCAGTGTTGAACCCAATCCCATATAGACCCTTTCTGTGTTTGTAAACATTCATTCATTCATTTTCCATAATTGCTTATCCCGTTAGGGGTCGCGGGGGGGCCTTCCAGGCTCAAACGTATTTGATTTTGTTGAAACACTGAGACAAGAAAGACACTGATTTAAGACAGTTCGGACCGAGTTTTATGACGACCTGACGCCAAACGATGGAGATCATAGAAGCTGAAACAACTGAAGTAAAACTCTCATGATTTCACTCCAACATTAGAAATCTGTCTGCAAAAGGGAAATTGCTTTAAAAGTCGTTTGGTGTAAGGCCAGCATAAGAGAACACACATTGTGGACGTACTGAACAACCTCCCTGGCTGCAGAGTAGAGGTTATCCTGTGTTTGTGCGACAGACTGTGAGCAGTCATCTGTCCTGCTGCTGGATGTCCTCTGTACTCACCTGTGATAAAAACCTGTTTGCTCTGGTACAGTGATCAAGAACTCGCCAAATGACTTTGGTCAACACTTTTTTTCATTCATGGACATTTTTCTGAGTTAGAAATTCCTGTTTTAGCTTTTATTTTTACCTTTCAGAAGCAATGTCTCGGCTTTAGCGCACAAGTGCAAATCTGATTCTTCATTTTTCTGTTTTAACTCTTCTTTTTCTTTTATTTCATTCACAAAAATATCAGTTTCTCCATGTAATATCTTTCAGCCATGTCTTTCTGTGCCACTATCTACAGTCTCCAGGCCATAAACTCTCACAGGAACCTGATAGGGTTCCTCTGTATCTCCTCAGCGTGCTGTTATTCAGAGAAGCCATTATGTCCCAGCACCCTGCTCATGTCAGCGCTGCCTCTGGAGAGGTCAGAGCCAAGCACTCTGTTTTTAAAAATGCAATAGAGATTCCATTATTTGGCACACATAAAAATAAGTCCTAATGATCTATTATTAATGTTAAAATGCATTGATTTATTCATGAAAGTCTTCTTTTGTCCCTCCCTGGCCGTAGAGGAGGCTGCAGCAGAAATGGCACAGAAATCAAAATAGAGGCTGTTCTATTTTCCACTGGCCCTGATTGTGTGTCTTCGTGTGCGGGCAGGTCGCTGTGTGTGATTCTGGTGTTCAGCACCAAAGGACAGAGGTACCTGCGGGTCGGGCTGGCTGTGCCTCTGTTCGGCTCTGTGGCCTGCCTGAGGAGGATGGTGGCTGACGAGGGGAAAATCTCCCCAGACCAGGTAACCTAAAGCAGGAATAAATACCCAGATTGCTCCAACTACTGTGACCGGGCAGCCTAGTTCACCTCAGCGGGCACATGAGTGCCATTATAGTGATTTGTTTATTGTATTGTTACCTTTCCTCGCATGCTATTGGATGAAATTTACTCTTACTCACTTGGCTAGATTACAGCTGAGATTAGGGGGAATAATAGTGCAAAGGAAGGCGTCCATCAAGAGGGTTCAAAGTTCAGTTACAGCATTAAGAGATTTACGAGATTTGGCGCTGTAACAAGGAAACTAACTTGTGTTTGTGTTCGTGTGTGTGTGTGTGTGTGTGTGTGTGTGTGTGTGTGTGTGTGTGTGTTTGTTCGTCTCCAGGTGATCCTGACGGAGGTTTACTCCACAGGGTTCCAACGCTCCTTCTTTGATGAGGACGATCTGACCAGCATAGCTGAGAATGATGTTGTCTACGCCTTCCAGGCTCCGCCCCTGTACATCAGAGGAGGCTCTGCACGGATCTCAGGTATAAAAATATCAGATGAGATAAGATAAGATAAGATAAGGAAATTCCTGTGCAGCAGTTGCAATACAGTGTTGGAAGAGTGCAGATACAAAGACTGAAATAAAATCACAGTAGGTGCAATCCAATGAATAATGCCCAAAACAAATTATCAGTATGGATGATTAATACAGAAGGGAAAAAATAAACTGTATGAAATAATGGAAGTGGCCACTGTGACGTCACCAGGACGGTACCCGATGTCAACAAATATCCGACTGTTTGTGCCTTTTTTTCCTCACAGGGTTTGAGAGTTTGAATAAGGTTCAACAGAACGTTCAGTGTGACTGTGGCATTCACATAATAGAGTTAACTAGCTAACCGCACTATCAGTGGATCGGAAATGTGCAACTACTCTCTTTGCCAGCCAGAGACTGGATCGTATTTAGTTGCTATGAGCTGCAAAAGGGAGGAGATAACGTTATCTGGGAGCCTGATCAGGCAAAGCCTCCACTCCTCCAGACAGCAGCCTCTCTGTCGGCAGCTGCCTGCACCAACAAGCAGCATGAAAGCGAGGAGCGCTCACTCTGCAGCTAAATCTTAGGAACAAAACGTCCTAGGAAGTACACTGCACACTGACTGACAAAAAAAAGAGACTGGCCAACTCCAGTTTTAAAGCCTCAAATTTGGTATTTTGGATTTTTGGAGCCGGAGGTGTCGGTATTTGGACAAGAAGGCGGAGCTAAACGTAAAGCTAGCTGCTAGCTTGGTTAGCACGGTGCATTTGAAGCTGAATCTAGCATCTAATTTTTGAGGGGGTCCTCAAACACAAATACAAAACAAAAACACACAGACAAAACTGCATTAAATAACAATCATACACTACAAGAAAATTAAATTGCATACCGTGACCTTGAATAGTTACATAGCAGTTTTAAGTACGGTATTTTTAAAACATGACAGAGATAGAAGAGGAAGATTATTCCAGTCAGATGAAGCTTTGAACTAGAATGACCTTCGTCCAACTTCTTTGAAAATTCTGGGGACAAAGAAAAGGGGTTATGTATATTTGGATATGAGGAATTACATGGAGTCAAAAACTGTTTGAAATACTTATACATATATCATATATTTACAGCTATGATTAACGGTGATAATGCTCGTGCTAATTTTTCCTCTTAAATAACAGGCTTGAAACCATTCCTAAGTCGTTTAGTCAAACTAAATCCTGAACAAGACTTTTTTAGGCAACTAAAATGTTACAGTGAACCTTCATGAACTGAAACACACTAAAATAGTTACGCCTGTTACGCCATGATTACATTCCCTAACCAACATTGCCACTATGGTGGTGACTTGTCAATAGATGGCGCCCACCGCTCACTCAATGCGACCACGCCTTAAACTAAGTATAACTTCAAGCCTTAATGAAAGAGATCGCTACTGTGCAGACTCTGGCTCCAAATGACGTCACCGGGGCAAGATGGCAGCGGCCGTATCCAGGATATTTTAGCTTCACTTCTGTACAGTGGGGGTAAGTGGACACACGGTGTCCATCTTCATATACAGTATATGGTCCCATTTAGTCTGTTTGTTCCTTCAGCACAGTGCATGATGGGATGTATTGCTTGATTAGTAACCATCAGTTGTACACTACTTTTCATGATGCATTCTGGGATACTTTGAGTGCCCAGTATAGTGTATGTATCCACTATACATTCGGAGAGCACCACAAACTGGTGAATATATAGTGGACAATGTAGGACAGAGGGCGGAGACTAAAACTGTTTTTGAACCAGGCTGTGAACATGTTTATTTCTGCTGTTGTTGGGCATGTTAACATGGAGGTCTATGACTCACTCTTGGATTCCAGCCTCAAGTGGCCATTAGAGGAACTGCAGTTTGTGGCACTTCTTCATTGGCTTCATTTTTGACAGTTTGACGGCAGAGGTTGCTGCTTGTGTACAAACAGCATCGTAACAATCTAACAGCCATTGTACTTGAGTATAACTAGTTTTTCTCCCACCTCAAAATGGATGTACGCTCGGAGCAGTAAGCAAACAAACCCATTTTATTAATTTACTTTGCTTAATGAAACCCTGTGGGAATACTGCAGGGGGTCCTTAGAGAGCACATTAAGCAGAATATAACTTCACATGGAGCTCTGTGAATTACACCCCCTCTGTGCAGATCAGATTTATGTCTTCATTTCATCTGTTTTTCAGCTAGTGATGTAAAATGTGTGCTCTGAAGTACCTCGGTGCGTAGTATCCCCTTGTTTCATGCTTTGTGGTGTAAACAAACCGGTTCTGCTCTGTTGTCCTCTCTCGCAGGGCTGTACGTGTAGTCCCAGCACTGTGTCAGTGCTGCTGTTGTACCTGAGAAATATGACTTTTAGTGCTTTAATTATATTGCTTAGTGACCGCACAGCGCACTGCTGCCTAAGAGGAGCCCCCCCCGACAGGGTCTGGCTGGTCTGTATGCTGGCACAGTGTAAATCCCCCTGGGTTCTCACTGGCTCAGCCTGCAGGGGTTGATATGGAGACTCTACTGTGTTTCAACACTCAACACTTTTCTGTGCACTGCAGATTGTCCTGTCTTTCACACTGACATGTTTTCCCTGAATACATGTAAGATACTTAAAAAAACATCAGCATATTTAGGAAATGTGCTTGTTTGCTCTCAGTCATTGGTGACGTTCAAGCAAAGGTGGCCCAAATGTGATCAGTGTGAACAGCACAATTCACATGGACTCTGATCTTTGGGCCACTTTTACATGTGGTGTTAAATCAGCTGCAGGCCTGATTTTTTGCAGTGTGACCTCGTTCTGAACAGTCATACTGAAATTCATGCAAATTTTACGTCACTCTTGACATCTGGTTCCCATCCTGGGGGTCCCAGCCTTCACTCGGGGTCGTCAAAGCTTCACGGGCCTTTTTGATTTTCAAGGGTGAAAACTTTTCTTAAGAATACAGTAGGCTCATCACACAATTTCATTTATTTCTGTGATGAAAATGAAATGAAATTCTTGTTTGAATCATTATTCAAGATGTAAATTTAAAAAGGATCTCAAGGGGTAAGGGCAGCTTGATGAAGAAGATGCTGAATTTGGAAAAAAGAAGCCTATAAAGTATGTATGATTGTTAGTGTGAACAAAGCCTTAAGCCTCACTCCCTATATGTACGAAAACAGACATCACTGCTTTTACACTTTCCTGTGAAAACAGAAGTGTATTTTGAACGTCAACAACCAACACACCCAGGGTACCGTTCATGTCATATGTGAACGTAGAAAGTCCATGGCCAAATGTCGATATGTGACGAGGTCAGAGTGAGAATGTGTTGTCAGAAACCATGCACAAATATCAGCAAAATTAATGCAGAGTACAAACCGAATTCTCCGTCCGTCTCCGTCTCTAACGTTGAGCTTAAATGAGTCCTTACAGTCAATATATTAATACCAGGCTTTTGTTTCTACAAATCAGAACAGGACGTCACTCATGTACTGTAACAGCAGCCGCTAATAAAACCTTATTTTGAAACACTGCACCATTTAATGATTTAATTCCTCTCCTCCGACCTCCATCGTTTTTTTCTCCTTATGTATTTTTTTATGAAGCAGAAACTTGAGCAAACTCAAAGTGATGGGATTCTTGTTTTGATACTGGATTGAAAAGAACATTTTACTTTCCTGATTGATAAATATCCCACCAGCCTCTTAAATTATATACGTTTATAAATAAAAAAAAAATCCATCCATTAGTTCATTTTCTGTCACTGCTTATCCTCTTTAGAGTCGCAGGGTGCTGGAGCTGATCCCAGCTGACACTGGGCGAGAGGCAGGTTACACCCTGCACGGGTCGTAAATGAAAAATTAAGTTACTTAATTTTACAGCCTATGAGTATTTTCTGCCTCGCTGTATGCGATTAATCAAAGCCATAAAATCAAAACAGCATATGAGTAAATGCCTTTAAAATACCAAATTAATGTATAAAATGCACCTTAATTACATTTTTTTCTATCGAGTCACAGCAGTGATCTGTAATGCTTTTAGGCTGTCTGGCGCCATTAAAATGTGATCTTTATGCCCCTCCTGCAATTACTAAATCCAGAAGGTTTGATCCCTGAAACACCCTCGATCAATTAACCATAAATGTTTTAAAGAAAGTAAAGTCTGAGTCTTGTGAATGAGAACAGCAAACTCTTATCAGGAGTCTCATTAAAGCAAAGCTTGGTAATCTAAGCATTTTTATGTGCAGAGTTAATGTTGAGGAAAGGTTATCAATGTGGATTATGTCCTTAGGCGTTACATTAAGCCACATGTTAAGTGTGGAGTCTGTCGAGAGTAGCTTCGTGAGTAGGTGGCAGATGCAGAGCCAATGCATCTTGTGGGCAATTAAAGCAAAACTGTGCGGTGAAATCTGAGGGTAACTCTGTATTATTATGCTTCACCACGTGCATTTGTGGTCAGTCTCCTTGTTAGTCATAACACACTTCGTTGATTGAATTTTACTGGCATCTATTCAGTAGATTTCAAGGTAAGTTACTCACACAGTTAGATTTAAAACCTCCTGATGTGGAGGCTGTTAGAGGCAGCATGAGGTGCTCGGTAAGGAGCTGCTGGTGTCTGCTATGAATGAAAAAAGTACATGCCCAAAGGCAAACCAATGATGACGTGACCTTCCCACTCCTGACTCCTAATCATTTTGCCAGGGACGTGCACAGGCACTTGCTTAAGTTGCCCGAGCACCAGCCCACTTACCTGCAGCAGTGTCTTGGTAAAAAACAACCACTTTTCGTGGCACTATCCTCGGTGGAAACACAGTGACAGGTCCCTAAAGAACACCCACGTTTGGGGGCTAAACAGCTGCTGCAAACTGAAGTGACTCACGAAAAAAACAATTGTTTTTGTTATTTGTTGGTTGTAGAAGCCATTCTCTGTTTATCTTCAGGTATTTTACAGATGCTGTGATGTTTGCTTCAAGAATTTGCTGGAATTTAACTGAATCCATTCCTGTGAAATGTTCCACGTGCCACTGGCTGCAACACAAGCCCAAAGCACGATCCATCCACCCCCGTTTAACAGTTTGTTCTCCAAACATACCTTTAATCATTGTGTCCAAAAAGTTCTGTTTTACCTTCATCAGTCCACAGGACTTGTTTTTAAAAAGCATCAGGCTTGTTTCGATGTTCCTTTGCAAACTTGTGACACTAGATTTTGTGGTGAGGACACAGGACAGGTTTTCTCCTGATGACTCTTCCATGAAAGTCTTTTGCACCACCACTCCAGAGTCTGATAAATCTTCCTGCAGGTCTTTTGCAGTGAAAAGTTTTCTCGGTCTTCCAGACCTCAACTTGACCTCCACAGTTCCTGTTGACTGCCATATCCTAATGACAACACGAACTGAGGAAACAGCTCCCTGAAAACACTTTGCTATCTTCTTATAGTCTTTTCCTGCTTTGTGGGCATCAGTTATTTTAGTCTTCAGAGTGCTAGGCAGCTGTTTAGAGTCCATGGCTGCTGATTGTTGGGACAAGATTTCAGGGGTCAGAGTATTTATAAAGCTTTGAAATTAGCATCACCTGGCCTTTCCTAACGATGACTGTGAGCAAACCTAGAGTCCTAACAAGCTAACTAACGTCTAAGACTCTGGTAAAAGTTGTCTGAGAGCTCAAATGTCTTGGAGTGCCCAAACTTTTGCATGGTGCCCTACCTAATAAAGTGGCCCGTTAGTGTATGTGTGGTTTGCTGAAATGTACAATGCCAACGTGACCTCTGGCAACCAGAATGACCAGTAAGCTATAGTGCAGAGTATTGCTCTGAGAGCCTCATACGCACCACTCCTCTGCTCCAGCTTCTCTCTTTAAGAAAACAGCAGCTTTAGGTGATTAACAGACTCCAGGCTCTTCTCTCCTGAACAACATTTACAACATAACCTACATACCTCCTTTGTGAATCGCAGATTGGAAACACCGTTTTGTGTTTGTGTTTTGATTACAGCATTTTCATGTACCTACCATATGGCTATCAAGTAATCGAGGTTTACATAAAAAATTAATAATGAAGAGGATCTCTTTGGGATTTGACGGTGCACTGACAGAAATTAATAAGCACAGTGTAACCGTGGGGGAGTGCTGGTGCCAAGGACGAGACTTGAATATGGCATCACCTGCCAAGGAATATTTGGAAACAGATAATTGGCTTTCAGTTAAGTATCCATTTCACATTCTTTTATCCCTGTTACAAACAGAGAACAGGGACTTCCTCCTTCATTCAACGCCCAGTTTTCATTGTGTTTGATGACTCATAGTAAGTTTTTTCTCCATAGATGCACAGTCAGTCAAACTCAGACGCTCTAAGTATACTACAGTTCTGTCTGCTGCTTCCTACTGTAACAGGAAGGAGTCTGGAGACGCTTTAGCATCCGACCTGACAGCGCTGTTACTGCCTGTGTTTGTGCCTCGTTTACAGCTTAAGGAGACTTTCACATTATGGAACCAGCCCTGGATCCATTTACACTTGAGCAAAAGTCCAGTTTGTTCGATTAGTATGGACCAAGCAGCAAACCCCAGGGCTGAAAAATGAAGCCAATGCTGAAGTGCCAGAGACTGCAGTTCCTCTAATAGCCACTTGAGGCTGGCTCCTAGAGTCAGTACATGCACACAGTAGTCGAGCTAAGCTCATAGCTCGGCTAATCAGTCAGGTCGGACTTCTTGTCTTGTCTGAGTATACATGCAGAAGAGAAAATCGAATTTCTGATCAAGTACGTCTGACTCCACCTCAATAGGCGGCGCTGTGTCCTTTTTCATATAGTGCATATTGAACTAGTTCCTGTTGACCTGAAGAGGAAGCTATCAGTTGTTCAGAAACTTTTCGCGTTTTCCTACCATCCATAAACTTCAAAATGTTTAGCTCCTTTAGCTGTCGGAGCATGAATGTAGTTTCCTC
>JAPZEB010000009.1:23211285-23224594 GCA_029783705.1 Chaetodon striatus
TTGGACTGTGGGAGGAAGCCGGAGTACCCGGAGAAAACCCACGCTGACACAGGGAGAACATGCAAACTCCGCACAGAGGGCTCCCCACCCCGGGGTTCTAACTGGGAACCCTCTTGCTGTCAAATGACCATGCTAACCACAGCATCACCATGCCGCCCTCCCAAATGATTAGTGCCACTGCTATATACGAACCTACCCATATGCAATTGACTCACTATCTGTGATCAAGCAGCTAGAGTCGGGGAAGAGTGATGATTGTAAATCAAAACCTCCAGATAATGGTGCTCTGATCGATTGGCCTCACTTCTTATGTGTGCCATGATAATAGTTGTACTGGTCTGGTGAGTCTGACAAACTGTAGCCCACACTCTTACATTCATGGTTCACTGCTCAACTGGCGTCCAGCTCGCCTGCCTGTCCCTAGTGTCCCTGACACAGTCTCTCCCTCCTTGCTTACCACACATACACACACTGCACTTAATGTTTCTACAGAGGCTGTGATACACCCTGCTGTTTTCTGACAGTTTTTACATTCAGCTCTGTTTTGTACCCAGCTGACTGACATGGCATCTTTATGTACACCAACTCTTTCTCATCTACATTTCTCCAGGATCTGACTTGTTTTGTCTCTGCAGCTAGAAACGCAGGGTTGATGAGGGGAGACTTGGGGCAGTCGTAGCAATTTTTGGTTATGATGTCATTACTCAAAAACCCCTTAAACTATTTGGATGCATTTTTTGTGCGGGTAACTTGTGTCTGTATTGTACTTGTTAACAATCATCGGTTATTTTTACAAGCAATGTTGGAGTCACAATATTGGTCGTGACACTGGATGTAAAATGTTACATCTGCTCTCACCTGTAGATGCAGTTTTAATAGCATATATGGTATGGGAAGCATAACCCGACATCTACAGCTGTGTACAAATATGTGTCTGTCACCCTTCATGTGTCAGTGGACGTGCTAAATATCTTGGCGGTGCAAAATTAAAACTCATGCACGTCAGCACTGCGGCTGGAAACACTTCAGGAAACACTGGACCTGTATTAGATCTATGGGGTGATATTTTTTACAAGTGGGTGCAATTTTGTATCACACTGGGATGTGAAAGCACACTAGCAACACGATATATCCCACCTTTTAGCTCTGTTTTGGTCTCCACCAGCTTCTGAGGGAAAAATCTGGTTCTTTGGCTGCGCAATACTCAACTGTGTTTATCTGCTAGGAATCTTTTAACGTATTTATTTTTTTGACATATTTGCAACAGGGCATTTTGACTGTTGATAATTTCATCTGCCTGACATCTACATGTAATACAGGTGTAAACCCTGGTTATGACCTACTAGAGGCATGTGGGAGTGTATTGCGCGGGTGTATTTATCTGCAGAGATCCCGCCTTTGCCTGTATATTCTGATTTTCTAATTTTTTTGCTGTGTTTGGATCATTTCTGCGTACAGTGTGCAGTTGAGGTGGGAACTCTATAGAAAGGTAGCAACCAGGTGCCAGAACGTAAACAGCACACATCCATGAGGAAGCAAGGAAAGTTGTGAACATGCAGCCCAGAAAACCTGCAAACATAGCGAGGCAAAATGCCAAGTGGAGTAAATCTGGAGTTTACTTTTGCTGGTGATACTGTTGAAAAACAGTAACTGCCAAAACCTGCATAGTATACCTTCTAACCTTATCTATCTGACTTCATAAATGTATATTTTAATTTCTAATTTCTATTTCTATTTATCCATTTCTCCATGAAAAAACGTATCATGATTGAATAATTGAAACACTCAGGGTTGCTTAAAAGAACAGAGAGAAAGAGTCATTGCAAACTCAGATATTGAGTCCGGATCTGTCCAGTCCAACACCCCAACTTGTGAACCATCTGCTGCCATGTTTGTCCTCAAATATGTGTCAATAATACTCAAAATGATTGCAGATATAGTCATGGAGCTGAGTATTTACTCCTCACAGCCCTTGCCAGTGACGACTTTATTTACTGGGATCAACTCATTGCAAGTGTGTGCTTGTGCACACGTGTGTGTGTTTAGAGAGGACCAAGTTGGAGGCGCAGTAATTGGACAAATTTATCTTATTTCCTAACCACGGTTTCCCTCCGCTGGGTCAATAAACCAAAAGTCTTCAGAGTGCCAGAACCAACTTGAGTCAATACACTGCAGTTTATTATGGTTGGATGGCTCCGTAGGAGTCCAGGTCAGACCATCACAAAGAGCCCAACAAACTCCCAACAATGCCAAGACACCCAGCAGGTCTGCTCCTGCTTGTTAGGAACACATTTTTTCCACCCAGCAGGGGAGCAAACAGCTTCTGGAGGTGAATGATCACCACTAAAGCACAAATACAAACATGAACTCTAACTCACACACACACATACATGTACTTTGTGTCCAAGGTGAATCATATGTTGCCAAATACATGTTGGTATATGTGTTAATTGGGGCTTGAACAATTTGAGTATGTTACTGTCACATAACATACTTACACTGCGGATAGGTGACATGATTGTAAGTGTGCAATTTCAAAATGGAGTAAGAGGGAGAAAATACAGAGGGACGAAGAGAAGAGACAGACCAGAGAAAACAATAAAAGGTGTCCAAAGTTTAAGGTCATTTCAAGCTGAAACAAAACAAAAACTCTGTACAATGTCTCTTTTGTAAAACCTTTCCACAATAGCATGACGTCAATGCTTCAGCATCTCAGTAAACAGCAGCAACAGCAGCCATTATTCCACTGTAACAGTTAAGGCACTCAAATACTGGCATACTCTCAGTGAGAATAAATGGATAACACAAATGTAAGGCCAACACTCCATCATAAGACTGGTTGTAACTCCTGAACTGCTGCTTGCACTCGTTATGCTCAGAGCTGGCACAGCAGACTGGTAATTTGGTATATAAGACTGAGATTGGTAGCATATATGCAGGAATAAATACTCTTTAGCATTAGTTATTTGGGATGGTCTGGAGGCTGCTGGAGTGCTCTTGAGAGAGGGACCCGCCTTTAAGGTTATTTTTGTCTCATTCCGCGTATTGACACATTTGGGTGATGCCGTCATAAGTGAAATGTTTTAACTTTTTCCACAGATATACCTAACTTCATTTGAAGAATTTAGTCGTTGTCGAGTGAGCTTTACTAATGATTCGCATGGTACAGCTGATAGTTAGCAACTGGTGCACTGCCAAAACTTTCTGTGTAAAAATCGTGCTCAAGATTTTCTGTTCTTCATGTGCAAGGGTCAACACAGGGTCCAGGTTTCTCCTTCGTCATTAGTTCAAGGTCCACACAGTTTAATATATTCAGCATCATACTTGTGTTTGGCCATGTCGTTGAGCTAGTTTGCTGTCTCTGTCAAGTAGCTGTCTGTTATTCACTCACTCTGCAGCAGGAAACAGCACTGAAAAATAAAAGCCCTGTGCCAGACATTCGCTGTACTTCAACATAAAGAGCATTTTTTACAAACTTGACACGTTCGTGAGTCACTTGCAGTCCATTCAGAATGGACCTGCGATCCACTTTTAGACTGTGGCCTGCCAGTTGGGATCCACTGCCCTAGCTGATAGTTACGTGTTTTTTTGGGATATGACTTCACAGAACTATCATTTTTTTAATTTAATAAACATAGACAATATTTGACAGGAATTTCTCCCATTTGTCCGAAGACATTGAAATCTTCCAAGACATGTGGACCAGCACTTGTATTTTTCTGGTAGAAACCCAGGCAGAAGCATGTGACATGGCGGTCCATCATATTGCCCTCCCAATGTTTGTGCTGTCAAGTTGTGCTGCAGAAGTCCTCTGTCAATGACAAAGCGCTCTATTAGTAGCAGCATGGATTCTGCTTAGCACTTCATTTATTTTGCATTGACGTCACCTGTGTGTATCAAAAGACACTCTGAAAACCAATTTGAGTGAGTAGAGCATCTGGACTGAGATGCATCAGCATAACTCCATTTGGAATCGCACTTCAAACAACCTCCAAATGTGGTTTGGATCCAATTTGCAAAAATTGCATTTAATGTTTTTTTTGCTGGCTAAACACTCTAAAATCAAAATTACAATTTAAATGACCAAAAAACAAAAAAAGATTTGGGCTGGCACTCTGAACAAAGCCTTAATTTTATTTCATTAATTGTTTGGTCCATAGAATTTCATAGAGAATACCAATGAAACATTAGCTTAGCCCAAGGAGATGTATTCAACTTGTTTGTTTTACCAAACCAGGAGTCCAGATCTTAAAATACTGTCAAGCTGGAAGCAGAATTTATTAAACGTAATAATCAAATATCACCACTGTTTATTAATTTAACCTCCTGTGACCTGAATATTTGTTTGGTTTGCATTTTTAATTTCTCCTAGCTATATGGGATGAGTTGGACCTGATAAGTATAAAAACAAAACATTGTCAACGATAATGAAGTCCCTATATCCTCAAATGTGGCAATAATATTGTCTCAATGTCCCCAAATGAGACGATTGCAAAGTTCCGATGTCCTTCAATGATAGTTATTTCCTTATGTCTTCTAACAAGTACTTTCTAATTAACGGCGTCTTAGCTTGTTACTGTTGCTAAAATTGGTCAAATTTGTTGCCATATCAAACTACAAACATTAATAATCATAAATAAACAAGTTTTCAGGTGATTATAAACTACTGAAAAATAGTTATGAATATTATATTCCATATCTGCCAATAGATGCCCCTAAATCCTACACACTGGACCTTTAACACCTCCTACACACGGATGTCAGAAAGAGAACTAGCATGAATTTAGTATCTTGCTCAAGGACACTTCCGCTCGGTAGGAAGGTGGGTGGTTGACCTGTTCCCCTCTATTTAAAGCACCGTCTCTCTCAATGAGTAAATGCTCGGCACATAACATCTTTAGTGGAAGCTCAGTAAATAGAGATTTATTAACCACAAAGAGAGCTCACTCCAGCACACCAGAAGGTTCAAAACAAAATTTTTTCTTCTCTTTCATATTGTGTATGAAGTGGGAGTGTACGGCCCGAGTCCCCATGTTGAGAACGCTGATTCATTAGCATCCGTGGGCTTCTACTAAAGGGCTATGTTTAGATGAGTGCCGTTCATTGTTAGAGGGATCACCGGGGCTACATGTAGCGTCAGATGTGACAACGATGACTACGATGGTGCTGCTTGTCTGTTGTTGCGCTTTAAAAAGAGAGTGTGCCATTGACGGAAGAGGAACTGCAGAGCCCTGTCCACTTGAAAATCAAACGTCCACGTGAAAAGAGAGGCAGTTGGTATTGAGGAAACATTTCCAGTAAGCACATAACAAGTTTATGTGGTGAACATGTTCTTGAAAGGGTTCAAATATAATAATGATCACCACAATGCTATTTTAAAAGAAAATGAGCAGTGACATACAGCACCCCAAGCATGAACAATAACCTAATCGGCCATTTCTAGTATTTTTAAACGGAACATGAGGTTAGCAGCCGCAGAGCAGAGAGTCACAGTAAAGACTGAGGGGGATAAATAAGGAAGGACAGCAGCAGTGAAGGATCAGGGCAGGTGACAGAAGATCAAGATGACTGACGGGTTTTGTTTATGAAGAGAGAAGGAGATGGGCAGAGTGAACACTACGCTTCTTAGTTCAAGAAAAACAAGGTTCCAGCTCACCTTAAAAAGCCTTGAAAGGCAATGATTTCATTAATTTAAAAAAGGAATTAAGTGGCATTAAAATGTCTTAAATCAATCTTTAAAAAGTCTTAAAAATGGAAAGACATTGGAAGTAGGATTTTATGATTTTTTTCCTGATGTTGAATTGTAAAAAAAAATCAAAAATTTGTAACATTGATTGACAACCCCAAAGTCCGTCCATCCCCTCAGGTTAAGAGTCTGGGTGTCATCCTGGAGAGTACACTGTCCTTTGAGGCCCACATCACTGTTACTTGGTCTACATACTTCTACCCAGCCAGTATTTGTATGTGGGGCCCATGTGGGAGGTAGATGGGTTGAAAAATGGGCATCTTATCTTGGGTAAATCCACACATGTGGGCAAATGGCATGGGGCTGATATGGAACCCATGGACAATCCCATATGGGGCCCATTTTTCAACCCATCTACTTCCCACATGGGCCCCACATACAAATGCTGGCTGGGATCTTGCACACAGGAGACAAACTTGGGTTTACCTCTCAGGGCTTCCGTAGTACATGGCTGAAGTATTGTGTTATTTTATGTATTTTGTGGGCACATAAATGGCAGCGGAAAACCAATTAAACATAGAAAACGAAGCAATATGGAGTATTTCTAATAACCTCAAACAACTTCTGGTGTAAATCCAGATATAGTTTGAATACGAACATTTTCATAAAATGGATAGATACAGAAAGTACCTTTGCAATACACTGGACCCTCACTTGCTACCAACCACACTGTAAAAAAAGTGTGAATGTGTAAGTTTAAGTGTGCAAATTTTATCTCCCTGCGTTGTGCTTTAAAGTTTCACAGCCTTCTCTATGTTGCCAGGTATGTTATTCTCTTATTTATTTAGCTTTCGCCTCAAATGAGCCCATTTCTAAGACATGTAATGGATGAAAGTTAACTCCCCTTCATGTCATGAAACCCACATATTCAGAGGACATGATCACAGAGTCCACAATTGTAGCTACAACCCTCACAACACCACAAACTACAGCTGTAATTACATGACACAATCTAAACTCAAATTTAAGATTATAAGTACGACTAATACTTGTACATCCACTGGTGTCATATGCAGGTGTGTGAAAGTGGTTTGTTGGTGCAGGTGGAGAGCCAGGGTTGCTCAGTCGTGCAGTGAGCGTGGTTGCAGTTTATCATGCTGATTAGCAGCCTGATAAATAGGCCAGCGGTAACTGTGAGTAACTACACTCATGCACAACTCCTGACAGGAAGGGCACAGCGAGTCAGACTGTGGACTTTGAGTGCGACTGGTAATGTTGTTTACTTTCTGCCTCGGTAAAGAAAGTGTGTGTGTGTGTGCTACAGCTCCTGCCTGCTGCTGTGTGTGTGTGTCCTCGGCTTTACACCCTGTCACAGTAGGAATATCTTTAGATGTTGAAATGCAGTCGAATATTAAGAAAATCACTCAAAATATCTGCTCGTATGTGTCTGTGCACATGTGTTTAAAACCCATTCTCATACCCTCTAACCAAGGTTTTTACTGATTAGATAATTGTGTGTAATTAGCGGCGTTCCCTGTAGTGTAGAAAATGAAAGGTCAGCAGCTGACCGTTGCACCGGCAGCTACCCACGCTGTTTCTCACAGGGCCAAGTCCGCCCACGGCCGAGTGACAGCAGAGCACCTGTGAAGAAGCAAGCATCAGGACTTTTATTACCCCCGAGCACATCCTACCTTTTATGTGTAAAATTACAAGACTCAAGTCCCTAGTCGTGGTCCCAAATTTACCAAGGGTTGAATTTATATCACGACTTTATTTTCAAAAGTTTGGATTTCAAGGGGAAGACATTACAGCAATGGTGTGTGTCTCCTTTGGTGTCCATATTGCAGGTCTTAAATTCTTTATGGAAACATTGGATTTCTTAAACGTACTTTCTGACATGTCTAATTGTGTTTGGCCGTGTGGTGACTCCAACATAAATCTGACAGTCACTAGAATGCTGCAAGAATTTTTCTGTGGGTACTCCAGCTTCCTCCCACAGTCCAAAGACATGCAGATTAATTGGTGACTCTAAATTGTCCGTAGGTGTGAGTGTGAGTGTGAATGGTTGTCTGTCTCTATGTGTCAGCCCTGTGATAGTCTGGTGACCTGTCCCGGGTGAACCCTGCCTCTCTCCCAATGTCAGCTGGGATAGGCTCCACCCCCCCCTCCGTGACCCCCGACAGGATAAGCGGCTACAGAAAATAAATGAATTAATGGATCTTAGATTTCAGATATAATAATAGTCTTGTCTTTTCCTGGTTTTCTAGTTTTAAAGGCTGAATTACAGCAAAGTGCTGTAATTTCGTGACCTCACCAGACTCTTCTAGCTGTTCAATTATGTGCCCCTACTCACACAGTCATTAGATCCACATTTCTGGTGATTATTTGTCAAAAACATAATTTTTTAAAAATATTTTGTCAAAGCACCAATAGTCAGTCGTCCAATATTAATATCAATATTGACGTATTTAGTCAAAAACATTGTGATATTTGGTTTTCTCCACATCACCTCGCCCTGACAGAGACTTAAAATCAACAATACATTTAAAATATAACGTTAAGAACAAACTGAATTTGACCTCACGTTGTTCAGACTGTCTTTTTTTAATCTCCTGGAGTCGACTTCAGCAGTTAAAACATACAGCAGGCTACAGCAGACATGCCAGAGTGTATATTTCACAGCAGAGTAAAGGTGGCCCACACACCAGCTCTAACCCACACACACACACAGAAATACATCACAGCATCACAAGCTGAGCAGTCACATCGATACAGTAATGATACTGGCTCTGATATCTACAGAGAGCTGCCAGTGCAACATAACAGAGCCGTATAATGCACGCTTTTTGTCCTCGCTAACCAGACGCTGCAATCTGTCCTCACTTAGTCAGTGATGTGGTTCAGAGCGCATCAGTCACATGGAGTGTAAAAGGAGCAGCACATCCTCTGTGGACCACTGGCTGGGCCCTGACACGCGCTCTAATTATTGCCTGTGGCTGTTTGTTCTTGTTTTAATGGTGCCGCACGGCTGAGTACGATTGTTTTGACATTTCAGATGTGTTAAATATGCACACAGTGACCCGGAAAACAGCCTGTTAACAGACACTGTCACAATATAAATACAATTACAACGTTAAAAAGAGCTGCAGCTGATGCATCACTGTGAGCATGGATCAGATGGCTTACAGATGGATTCCATTATTTTTTTACAATGAAATACACTGACAGATAATGTGTGTTGTGTTCAGATGACCAGCTACTGGAGACGTGGCTATCTGCCTCACAAACTGCATCATAAACAAACATAACCACATGCATAATAAACTCTGTAATACAACAACACTGACTGCACATTGCAACATCAAACACCTAACACAGTTAAATACCATTTTAAAAAACTGTTTATAAATGATATTTCAGATATTTAAAACTGTCATGTTGAGATCTAATGTTATTTTGCAAGGCAGGAAAAAAACATGGTGGACTAAAAGTTATTCTTCTTATTTGTAGCCCTTCGTTTTGTCGTAATCGGTGCAAAAACAAATCTTCTTTTAGTTCAGTTTTGAAATGATTCGCCTGAAAAAAAAAAAGGTTGGCATTGTACATTTCTGCAAACCACAGAAAAACAACCTCTTTTTGTGGCACTGTCTACGCAGAAAACTCAGCAATGTCTCTGTAAATTAAGAACCAATTTTCATGGCACCATCCCGGCAGGAAATGCAGCAATGTCTTGATAAAAAAAACAACCACTGTTTTTGTGATGTCTTGGCAAAAAAATGACCATTTTTCATTGCACTATCCTGGCAGTAATGTCTCGGCAGTAATGTCTTTGTGGCACTATTCCAGCAGAAAACTCAGCGATATCTCGGTAAAAAACAACCACTTTTCATGGCACTATCAAGACAAGAAACGCAGCGATGTCTCTGTAATAAAACGATGGCTTTTCATGTAAAGTCTTAGTAAAACCGACTGCTTTATGTGGCCCTATCCCGGCAGGAAACATTGCAATATCTTGGTGAAAAGCAACCCTTTTTCATGGCACTATCCTGGCAGGAAATGCAGCAAATCTCTGTAAAAAAAAAACAATCACCTTTCGTGGCATTACCCCGGCAAGAAACGCAGTGATTTCACGTTTTAAAAAAATACACTTTTCTTGGCACTATTACAGCCTGAAACGCAGCGATGTCTTCATTAAAAACGTCCTCTTTTCATGGCACTTACCCACCAGGAAACACACCAATGTATCGAAAAAAAAAAAAAAAACATTTTTCCTGACACTATCCCCAAAAATGTAAATTTTTTTGTGGCACTATCCTGGCATGAATCACAGCAATGTCTTGTAATGAAACATTGCTTTCCGTGTGATGTCTTGGTAAAAACGACTGCTTTTCGTGGCACTATCCTGGCAGGAGATGCAGCAGTGTCTCAGTAATAAAACAGCTGCTCTCTGTGGTGCTATCCCAGCAGAAAACACAGCGATGTCTCAATAAAAACAATCACTTTTTAATGGCACACTCTCAGCTCAACCATCGCCTCCAACGCCCGATGATGGAGACAGCTCATACACCACCTCATTTTAGAAACGTTACTATGAAATGTATGAAACATGCAAATGGGACATATTCATGGTTTGCAGAAATGCACAATGCTGACATTTTCCTCTGGTGAATGGACCGCGAGTGCATATCAGAAATGCATCAAACCAGTTTCTGCAGAGGGACAATATGATCAATAAGTTACAACACAGTAGTCACCAGGGGGCTTTCAGTCACTTTTATGCTCATTATGCTGTTATTTGTTTTCAATGGTTGAATAATTGACCCAGTTTTCTGCAGCTTGCTGAGTCTGAGGATGATTACCAAACACACAAGATGTCGACCATTGTTCCTTTTGTTCTCATTGTGAATAAACAGGGTGACTCACGCTGGACGTGCTTTGAAATGTCACAGATTATGTCACCACCTGGCACACAGTCACAGTATGTCTTCATGTAAACTCTGGATAGGTGTCCGTCTCAGTGCACGGCCACAGTGACAGGCAGCATGTTTTGAAACAGCTCCCTCGCTGACTGTGAGTGGGATGGTTGAAAGCTGTCCGGTGCCATCCTCAGACTCATGCTGCCATCGG
Source organism: Chaetodon striatus (assembly GCA_029783705.1). NCBI lineage: Eukaryota > Metazoa > Chordata > Actinopteri > Chaetodontiformes > Chaetodontidae > Chaetodon > Chaetodon striatus. The sequence continues at coordinate 23,222,099 of JAPZEB010000009.1, forward strand.
CCAGAGCTGGTGCCACTCTGAAGACCTTGTGGGACGGCCGAACGGCCACGAGGAACTGCCTCTTAAATGTGTCGCTTAATAAGATGTAGATAAACGGGTTGATGCAGCTGTTGGCGTAGCCCAGGCTGATCGCTATGTTGTAGGCGTACAGGAAAGCGAAGGTGGGCTGCTGCACTCCGAGGTGGGCCAGCTGTAAGATGTAGTACGGGGCCCAGCAGATGAAGAAAGCCAGGCAGATGGCCACCGCCATACGGGTCACCTTTCTGGTCCGCACCCTGAGGCTGCGCTGGGGCAGAGGAGCAACTGTTGCTGACATGTTTTGGAGAATCTTGAAGAAGACGCCACAGATGACGACCCACGGCAGAGCGAAGGCCAGGAAGAACTGGTAGAGGGTGAACCAGTATGTGTCTGTGGCCGGGTTGGGCAGCAGGAGGGCGCAGCCGACCGAGCCGTTCTTCAGGTGCATGAGACCCGTGTACATCCAGACCGGAGTGATGGACACCAGAGAAAACACCCACACCAGAGCCACCGCCGCCCCGGCCACGAAGGGCGTCCGGACGTGTTTGAAGCGGATGGGATGGACGGTGGCCAGGTAGCGATCCAGAGTCATCACCGTCAGGATGTACGTGCTGACGATCTGGCTGTTGGAGTCCAGCGCTGTGATGACGGTGCACATGGTGCCACCGAAACACCAGGAGCCGTTGCCCACGAGCTGGTGGATGAGGAAAGGCATGCCGAGGAGGAAGAGGAGGTCTGCGATGGACAAGCTGAAGATAAATATGTCTGGTACCGTTTGCTGGGAGCAGAACTTGGTTTTCTTCACGATGGTGTAGATGACAATAGAGTTCCCAAAGATGCCGATGAAGCAGATGACACCAAAGATGCTGGGCATGAGCACGTTGTTGTACTCATCTTCCTCTGGTAGAAAAAATGCAAACACAATAATCTGTATCAGACGTTTATAACAAGCTTATTGATGCACTTCATCAACAGTCATGAAACATTATAGACGACTTATAATAAATAATAAGGGTCAAGTGTCTCATGGAGCTCTTAGAAAGCATCATGACTACCTCCCTTCATTATGATGTCAGAGTTTCGGCTTTGCCTCTCCCTTGTGTTTCCTGTTTTCTCTTCCTAGTGTCACATGTTTGTTTTCAGTCTGTCTCTGTGGGTGTTTCTCAAAGTCAAGAATCCCTCCTTGGTAGGACGAGTCCCTCCAAGGAAGGATCCTTCAGAGGCAAGGTGAGAGTCCTTCCTAGTATTCGGTCAGCACACATTGGAACAAGCTAACAAGTGTGTGTGTCATTTGACCCTCAGCAGAGTGAGGGGGTTTCAGGGTACTGTGATAATTGTATGCCCCACCTTCACTTCCAGCAAATCGTGCGCAAAGAATTGTGGATACGTTTTACCTGCTGAGGTAAAACGCATCCTTGAAGTTTCTCTGAAAAGATAGACTCAGTCCGCGGTGAGGTTTGGAAGGATCCTTGACTAAGGAGCAGTCCTTCGGCAAGGTTCGATGACGTATCCTCCTTGAAATTCGTCTGTTTGAGGATCCTTTGAGAGTACCCTGAAACCCCCTCAGTCTGCTGAGGGTTAATGACACACACCTGGGGACACTCTTCAGCCTGTTCACTGTGTGCTCACTGAATGATGGGGAGGACTCCTGCCGTGGAATGACTCATCCTACCAAGGAAGGATCCTTGACTTTGAGAAACACCCCTTCTGTCTCTGTGTGTTGCTGGGCGTGGCCTCCTTGTTCCCTCCTCCTGAGTGCCAGCAGCTGCTGAACCTCATCTACAATCAGTCCACTGCAGTATAAACCCCGGCTCAGACATCCAAACTCCTCTGTGATACAGACATCTAGTACAGCTTCTAGTTTTTTTACCCTTTTTGTTTTTGTCCTTTTGGACATCAATTCAAACTTCGTCCTGTGTTTCAGGTTCACCACGCCAGCCTTACCCTGTGCTTCACCACTCCCTGCGCACCTCAGCCATGGTTTCATTCAACCTTCAGCTCCACTTCTTCAGACTACAATAAACTGCCTCAAACTATTCAGTTTCCTGTGTTGGCATCTGAGTCCTAAGTCGAACTGCCAATTAGAAGGGTCAAGTGTCTTAAGGATGCTCTGAGAAAACATTAAGACGACCTCCCTCCATCATGACTGCGTTAAAAGAGGAGGAAGTGGAGTTGTGGAGTTAATAAGAGTGTCTCTTTGACACAACCCGCCACAGAGCGCTCCAGGGGTGAGTCCTAAAACCAAGGAGACTGTAACTTTATTCTTTATTTGCATAAGTTCAAAAATAAGTCAGCATCTTTGCACTCTCTCTCCTGACTCACAGTCAGTGATTGTTTCTGTTTAAATGGGGTTTTAGTTCGATCCCTTACAATAATGTCTGAGGTTAACACGAGCGTAAGAGACTTTCACGTTTTTGTTCATCTCACTAAAGTCATTTTTATTGATGGAAATTTTATAGCTGTCTAAAAAAGCAATTG
>JAPZEB010000009.1:23236245-23246391 GCA_029783705.1 Chaetodon striatus
TTACAACTCACAAGGTTCACTGACAAAACAACTGTCTTATACTAAACACATTTTCCAAACAAATATAACATGCTAACGTTATTAGCACAAGCCTATGGCATTTGACATTGTATAAATTAGCCTAGTGAATAGAGGAGATTTCCTCTGCAACATTAGCATTAGCATGTTGAATTGGCGGGGAAAATGTGTCCAGATAAAGACAGTCTGCAACGTGCATAGACTACGGCGTAGGATCTGCCGCACAAGTATAAATCCCGCTTAACTCTGACAAGTAATGTTAGCTAGCTAGTGACACACTCGTCACCAACTTACAGACTCATGAAACGAGCAACTCACTGCCACACTCAAGACTGGCTCACGTTTTCCCTTCTGCATTTGGACATTTCTGTCCCAGTTCGTTCATTTTTAAGCTTTCATTACTGAGCACCTCCCCAACATAACGGCTTTGGTAAAGCCAAGGTTTATAAATTCTTCCTTGTAACTTCGTCTCAACATCATGCACGCCATCGAGCATGAGGGAATCACAGAAGTCACACATCAATGTTACCTCAGCCGGAGAGCAAGAAAACGTTTTCAGGTCAAGGCTCCACGCTGCTGATGATTATTAGGGTAAAGGCAAGTAACAGAACGGCTAGAGCAGCCTTGTAAGTTCAGAAAGTGACATCACTTTACTGCAGTGCAGCCATTAAAACCAGGTAGAGACAACACTTAACAATATTACGATATTCAAAAATCTAAGATGATATCTAATCTCATATCACCATAGATATCATATTGATATATTGCTCAGCTCTGGTGTGAAAGCTTTCTTAGCCCCAGGCGAACAGCTTACTTATCCTGGGGCTAAGTGGAGTGTGAAAAGAGCTATATATGGCTGTACATGTCACATGAGCATAAATTGAACACAGATCAACCAGCCACATCTGCAGTAAGTGGTAACTGGTCCTATCACGAACTATGCTGTTATTAGACCAGTTTTACAATCTGTTTTTAATGCTTAGCCGACTATTTTTCTGCTTTATTCTGTGTCTAGAAGTGAAGCAGCAGGCATGTGGAGGCCACAGTAGAGTCTGGCCATTGCCCTGAGCACTGCACACTTGTTCTCATTTCCTCCTTAAATAAATAAAGATTAACAGCCCTGCTCGCTGACAGAATTAGCTCCTATCAACAGATCTTTGAACTGTGCCCATGTAGCATGTTCTAGGATCCGCCTTTCCACCGCGCTTCTTCCTCTTCTCTTCTCTCCTTCTTCTTCTTCAAACCGCTGTCTGCAGCTTTACATCATTTGTTATTTGAGCTCTGTTTGAGTCATGCTACTCTGTCAATATTATATTACAGCCACTAATGAAATAGTACGCCATAAAACTCCGATTTAAAGTCACCCCAGGAATTGAAGGAGAGCCTGCCAATAGATTACCAATAGAGCCGAGGCTGTTGTGGAACATTAAGACACTTGGTGGTCATTATAGGAGGCAAATGTTAGCGCTCAAGAGAGGAAATGTAAACTAATTTTACACTGAGAAATAAAATAATTAGTCACAGAAGTTGAAACAAAAAGGAAATACAACTTAAGTGCTGCAGAACGGTAATAGTGACTGACTTAATTAGGGATGTCGGTTTCAGTTTAGTTTGCTTTCAATAACCTAAAAACTATTAATCAATATCTTATCAAGTATTTTTTATGAAAAACGTGACATGGTGTGAAATACAGGAGGCACTGTCTTTTTAGTCTAGTGCTCCGTTGACTCGGTGAGCTTTCGCACCAGATTTCAAAGCGCTATCCATTAGGAAATGGTGAAATTTAATGTTTTCTATTTGAAATGTCTTTTCTTTTATTTTCTGTTTGCTTTGTGGACAGACAGACAGCTAGCCGCGTTAACATGCAAAAATATGTTGGCCACCCTTTTGGTAGCCCCCAGTGAGCAAGCTGCAAAAACCTTTTAGCATTATTAGATATGTTAGCACTGTTAGCCTTGCTTAAACAGCTAACAGTGCTAAACTTGCTAACGGCGATAACTCAGGGAGCCTTCACACCAGGATAGTCCGGGGGACTCGATGCGACTCTGATCTGCCGACCGATTAAATACGCGTCGCCATCATCTCGCTAAACAATTTGAATACTGTTTCTCCCAGTTCTCAATGTTGGCTTTGTTTTGTTTCTTCCCAAAATGCAGTGCGCTCTATGTCACTTCCTCTCTTTGGTTCACTTCCTCACTTTGGTTTGCTGGATAGTCCGTTTCCATTTCCCACTCTAAGCGAACCGCACCAGGGTTCACTTGCAAGTGAACCAAGACCCTAAGTTTTCAAGCGGACCAGGGTTTGCTCCTTTGGTCCGCACCAGACTTTGAATGAGCGTTCACACCACTCCAAACTAACCAAATCATCCGTGGAAGCGGACCAGGGTTCGCTTAAAGCGGACCAAATAGAGCCAGTGTGAATGCACCCTCAGTTAGCAGAACTAAAGGGGATTTGAGCCAAATGAAGCCATTTTCTCCTTGGGGCAACCTGGGGGTAAACCATAGAATGGGCACAATGTTTCTGCAGCAACGCCGTCCCACCACCATGGGTCAGGATGGTGTTAACGGTGGTAATTGCCGAATAAGTGGCGCTGCTAGCTGGCTCTCACCCTCTCACCTGGCACAGGTAGTGTGCAGTGCAGCAAAGAAGACTAGCAAAATGAACCAAAACAGTCAACATTATTCTATGCAGTTACAAAATCATGTCGACTTCCTGCTTCATCTGTCCTTTACTTAAAATGTCTTTATATCGGTACAAGTTTACATCACAGTATTTAACATGGACCCAGCTTGTGTTTCAGCTGAATGTGAGTTTGAGATATTCACACAAAGAAGAGTCTTTTCCCTGAGAAAGACAGGACTGTAACCACCACCACCACCCACTCATCCTGCCTCCCCAAACCTTTTTCCAGCCCAGAGTCAAATTAGGCTCAGAATCTGTGGTAAACTTGTCTAGTCTGTCCCAACATCAGTGTGTCCTTGTATCTGCATGTGCTTACGGTAATGCCACAGCTTAGCTGTTTTCACATCCTGTTTGATGTGTCTTCCAACCCCCAGCAACTTCCTGTGTCTCCACAGCAAACTCCAGCAGCTCTACAGCGTGCACCCACCACACTACAGCACTGAATTCACACAGAGAAGCACAAGCTCAGTCCTCTCTGACGCCGACAGTTAGAATTTACTTGCAATAAAATCGCAGTAAAATGATCTGGCCTTAGCAGGAACTCGCTGTTATTAATCCACCCTGTGACAGACATCTTGTTGTCCCTCTTTAGGGGTTGCAATGTAGAGGAAAATGGAGCTTTTAGCCGGCTGCTTCAACACTTTCTCTTAATGCCCTCCACCCCTCCCCCTGATTAATGGCTCCCTCATCGCCTATTAGTGCTTAGGGTATTGATTTCCCCTCCTCGTCCACTTGACCACTGAAGAGAGGAATAGAGGTATCAGCGCTGCCTTGTGATGCCTGAATGTCTTGAAAATCCAAACCTCACTTGAAAGACTCATAAGCCATCATTAGAGTCAGAGCTCCAGTCCCAGATCCAAATGCCGCTATTAGATTTTTCCTTTCCTCTCCAAACACTAAGTTAAAGTCAGCAGCGGTTTGTGCAGATTCCTTGGCCGTCTGTGTAGAGCAGCAGTGCAGTCGACTATGTGGATCTGAAGGGTCAATAAATCGCGGCTATGTTGCTCATTGTGCAGTTTTTGTTACAGCTGAGATTCACCCTACTTACACTGCCAGAGGCCTCGTAGGATCCCACTGGAGTCCAAGACACGGTGTGTTCAGTTCACATTTGCATATAGGAGCAGACTATTTTCTAATTAAGTGCCGAATCTCTGGAGAGGAAGCTAAGATAAGTACATTTCTCTGACTCAGTTGTTTCTCCCGTCTTCCTCTTGATTAATTCAAACAGTGTGACCTTGTTAATGTAAGAACTTTTTTAAAAGCCTCACTATGTTTAGCCAGAGGACGTTTGGCCCATAAGGAGCGTAGGTATTAAAGACCGTCTTTAGCACAAAAACACACAAACCACAGAGAAATTAGTTGTAGTGATACAGCATTTGAACATTTCATTCATCCAGTACAGTACTCCTTCAACACACTGCTGATGGTGTTGCTTTTGTTGTGTACGTAACCTGGATTAGGATTGGATTAGGATTTTCATTAGTAAGGCAGGAGTGGCCAAAAAGATGAGAGCCAAGAGGAGAAGGGTGCAGTGTATTTTAAGGGAGCTGACACACCAAGATGACGGTCTGACATAGGTCAATGTTGGGCCGTCGGTGAGCGTCTGTTGCCCTATTTTTTGGGGTGTCCTGGCACAAGTCAGACCTTGTGGGACCTTGTGGGCTGTTTTTCAGCTGACTCAGCAAAGCTTGTGGATCCATAGTTTTTGCTGTTTCTTTTTGATATTTTAAAATATTCTGTAGCTTCCAGTAGCGTTCATAATGTAGTGAAATCTGAAAGTTAAAAATTTGATCTAAAGTGGGCTGGACCAGTTAAACCATTGTAGAATAACCTCAAAATAAAAATAACCTTCACATTTTTCATTGTCTTATAGACCAAATAAGTACAAGTACATTTTAAAAACATTTTTCTATTTAATAACAGATGATGAACAGGTTGAGATAGCCTAAGAAAAAAGTGCAATTCAAGAATATGTCTCGTTTTTCTACATTCAGTCTACGACTTTCTGTCATTACATTTTTCCATACATTTCCAGAAGAAGCAGGTTATCTGCGCCTCACAAACCACTTACATATCTAAACCTGTTGGCCGTACCTTAGCTGCAGGGTTCCACTACAAGTGTTATAAAATAGAGGTCTGATACAGATTCTTTTGTACTGAAGCTGCTGCTTGACAAAATATTTCACAATGTTTAATATCTTTAAGAATGACCACAGGACGTATTTATTTTTTTGTCAGACAACTGTATAGTGGTTGGGGTGGAAAAGTTGCTCCTGAAAGCTGCACCTCTTAGCATTCACGACTGCTTCAATATCAGGTGTGCAAAGTCACCTAGTGGGCCGGATTGGACCGTTTGGCGGGCTGGTTCTGGCCCTCAGACTGCATGTTTGACATCCCTGGTTTCATGTTTGTTTTAGCCATTAAATGCTTTTTTCCAAAGCCCTTCTAAAAATGTTACCCCACATGATGTGACATAGGATTCTGCACAGTGTTGTCGCTACATATAAACCTCAGTACTGCTGTGGACATTGCGTTAGTTCGGATTCGAATGTCGCACATTATCAAACAAACTAAAGAATCAAGCTGGCAGTTGTACTGCTTCTGTTAATGGAGTTTGGTGGCTTCAAAGAGAGCAAAGATAATGGCGTCACTTCCTAAACAAAGGGCTGTCTGATGGCAATGTAAAGTGGTAAAATAATCTTTATGTACACTTAGACTGATTTTTTTTTTTTTTTTTTTTTTAGGAGGCTCAAATAAGTTTAGCTGCTGCTTCTCAACGCTAACAACGCTGTAACCTGTGCCTCTGCTTTTTGATAACGGTTGAGAGGAAGTTTCTATTTGAAAAACAAAGACAAGAACGTAAATGGACCCGCCCTTTAAATCGTTGGCAGAGTCTGTTGGTGAGAGAAATCTCTCTGATTGGCAGTTAAGCTCAGTATATTGAGAGAAAGGGTCTTCCCTTAGGAAGGAAAGTAAACAAACCACGAAAGTCAAAATGGCGTCAGATTGAAAGGAACTTATGTTAGGTATGGTTATATTTGTAGCCACTGATCTCTCTGGCAGAAATGTTTCGAAATTGTGTTATTTGGTTTTTCAACATTCATTTCTATTGTTAACGTGCTAACTAGCGTCTGAAATCCGTCTACTGCCACCTGCTGGTAAGGAGAGTTTTTCCTCTCACACAGGCACTGAATTTATGTGCTAGTTGGTTGTTGGCTGTAGTCTTTGCGGTGTGTTCAAGTGCAACTTTTTAGCTGAGACACAGGCAATGTGGGGTGATGCAACACTCAGCCTTTGTCGCCACTTGTCCTTTGACATCTTATTTGGTTTGTCTGGGCCTTAAAATAGCAGCACCAACAACCCCTCTCTCCGAGTGACGCCACTACCAGCACGCTGCCGTCCACCAGGCCGATGGAAGGAGATGTGGAAACTGCAAATATTGCCTTATCTTAGTAATGGAGGAAAGTGTGTTTGCATGAACCCTCTCCTGCCTTGCTCTATTTTCGTTGTATTTGAGGCATCTGCTCCCGAGTCAACATACGGCCGCAGAGCTAGCAGGCTAACACTTATCTGTCCCAGTGACTTCCCACTCTGGCCTAAAAGCTGCCCAACTAGGCGAGGTTCAGTATGTCAGCACTTGTGCCTGCTGCTGATGCTGAAGTTAAAACCCACTCTCTTAAATTGACGCTCCATTTCTGTGGCCTTGTTCACTCACAGCCTGTTCGAGCAGTAAATTGTGTTCAGGGACAGCCTATAGACGTTATGCAAAGAGTCGCAGCAGCACAGGGAGTGTTGGGGCACTCGACAGAGCTTTGTCAGACATCACTCTCTCCTTCACCCATTCATCACTGCCTTTATAACAGCTCTGTAGCTGTTGACTCTATTGTGAGCAGTGAGGTGACATTTGCAGACACTAATCATTATCATTTGGTGTCATCACTCAGGGTTTATGACTGTAATTTTCATATTTATGAAATGTGGTTCATTGCACCGCGGGAATGTGAGCAAAATATTGTGTACATATAGATGCAACATATAAGTTCCATTGTTGAAATTTAAGAGGGCTCTTTATAGCGCATTAATTTTGTACTCAGACTTTGGACACAGACAGTAAATGTATAGTGATGACAGTGTTTGTATCTTTTGGTGGTGAAAGCACATGATTCCATTAAATTTTTTATGATATGGACTCAAAGAACCTTTCAGTGTTTAGCTTGATAGCAATTTAAAGCTCATTGCACGGCAAGTAGAGCTATTGAGGGCAGAGAATTGGTAATGCATGTGATTTCGGCGTGGCATGGTAAAGCATGCTGCATTGAACCTGTGAAAAAGGGACGCTAAGATGACGTTTTGAAAACCTGGTTGGATGTAACACGTTTCCTGTTGACTAATTGATCAGAGAGGTGATGCATGCACTTCGGTTTCAGTTTACAGTTCACGTTCTGGAGCCAAGTAGTGTTTGGTATCAGCACTCCTACCTTTGAAGGTATTGACAGAGATCTGACATGATATGTTTTTGCTTGCAGCCAATCACTGCAGGCGGTCTTTGATTTAATGCGACGTGTGATTGGCCCACTACTGCAGCAGCGACAACCCGTACAGTCTGGTGGGCGGTAGTCTGACTCACCGGATGTAGGCTGTGGCTATAAGCCTGGTTATTGGCTGTTAGTGTTTTCAAAATCCCCTTTGCTATAGGAAACAGCAACAACAATCTCCAAGTCAACAATGTACACACTCACAGTGAGTTGGATTATGCAACAAGGCATGTCTGCTTTGTTCTTTTCTGTGAATTGTCGTAAAGATCTCCCAACGAATAAAACAACCAGCGAACAAACCTTGGAAAAACAGAGACTGTCTCACAGGACTTCCATGCCAGATGTTGCTTTGTTTTCTCACACGGTTAGTCAGCGTTAATTTTCCACATCCTTTGAAACGTCTCCAGTCAAATAATACCTGAAAACTAGTCTTTTTGCGCCATGGGTCTGACCTTGGACCATCCAGACTCCCCGCAGGATCAGCAAACTTTTTGTTGCTGCCGTCAGTGGAGCCGCTCCCTTCCTAGGGGGCAGCACGAACCATTAAACGCTCCAAACACAGATACTGAAACGGCTCGAATACAGTTGCCCCCGACCAATAATTTTCCTCGTCGACCAATAGTCATCACTTGGGGCCATCAGTGGACTAGTGTCCCTCAAGTTTGTGATATGAATGTAATGATGAAATGATATATTTTGGTGGTTTGAGTTGAAGGTGTAGAAAGAATAGTCTCAGTAACATTGGTAACACTGTGCTACATTACAGAGAAATAGTTTGAGTTTCACATTTGTTTTATTTTATTTTTCTGCGACTAAGCAACCAATAAAATTTTGCCGACTAATGACCTTTCTTGACTCTGTTATAAATCCATTAATAACTTTATAGTAATGTTATCCACGTCATGCTAACAAGACGTAAGCTCTGTAACTCTGTACTCCCCAACACTATTTTGCAATGATCCATCATTGCATCCTGGGCATAGCGCAGCCCAGGACGATTGTGATTGGTTAAGAGAAACAAAAACAAGCTGGAGCGTTTTTCCCCCCTGTAGCAGAATGATAATATGGTGATTGTGGATGTTTCTTGAGCGGACACAGCGCTGTAGAGATAGATCTGTCTGTGCGGGACTAGCTGTGGGGAAGTTGAGCGTGATGTGCCGAGATGCCGACGAAAAATGTGAATGTACGGCTACGCTTTTATGCAGCTGAATGCTTCATAATTCATATGACGGGTATCAAATCACTCTTTTGATATCAGTATCACTAAGGGTGCTGGTATTTGTAGTGTTATTCTAATTTTTTAAAAGATACCCATCACTGAAGCGAAGGTGGGCTGTTTCTCTTTAATCTTTTTCATCTTTTTAAAACCTAAACCAAACCCTCTGCAGCAGGAATCAGGACGGCTCAGTCTTTTTAATCACCACCCCTGAATGTAAACATCTCAATAGATGTCGTTGTGTTGCCTCCAAATATTTTCTGAACACCCTCCGTGTTTTTTTCTGACACCTTAAGAGTGATAAAATGAGGAGAAAGAGAGAGTATCTCAGTGGCACGGCAGATGCAGGTTAGATGTTGCATCTAATGGGAACCGAAAAAACCTTGCAGTGCAGCGTGGGAATGAAAAGACAACTTTCTCTCTCAGTGGGTAGATGGGGGGTATCACAAAAAGGCATTTAGCTAGCCAGCTACCGCAGATGGAGGACAGTGCACTCCACAGAATAAAACATAGCTAGCTTGGCTGCTCTAAAAAAGAGATGCCCTCATTTTTTTGTAATTTGCCCCCGAGGAGTTTTCCTAAGCTGATCACAAGGAGTGTGATTCTTCAAAGTGCTCCTCTGTCTCCTTCTTTCTCTCTCTCTGTCTCACGGCTTCTGTCGCTTTCTCTCGCTTTTTTTTCCTATTCATCTCTCTCGATCAGTCCTCTGTCGCCGTTTGTGCCTCGTGTTTCGCTCTTCTTCTGTCGCTGCCTCTGCCTCTTTTCTCACTGCTCTTCCTCTCTGTAGCAGAGTGTTGAGTCAGAGAGCTGTAATTAGATCTCACTCCTTCTCATCTCCACATCACTCCCTCCTGATGTGCCATAAAGTCACTGACGGCTGTATTTAAACCAAAAGTTATCATTCTCTGTCTTTTGTTTTTGTCTCCCTGCTCGGCTGCAGTTTTCAATCTGAACAGGATATGCCTTCAGACGTGCTTAGTATGTGATAAATATGTGACATATAGGGGCGCATATATATTCCTTTACATAACTGAGGAGGTGATGGATCATCGGCTTTTGTCTTACACTGACTTCGTATTGTGTGCCACTCGTGTGTGGTTGTCTAATCTCTTCGACAACAGCTGGTAAAGCCGTGCATCGGCATCAGACAGCGGCAAACCCATTCTTAATGCTATATAACGGCAGCAGTTGTCCTTAAATGCACACACTTGCCTAAGCTGTCACATCTGTTTGCTGCACTACAGATTTTGTCGCTTTTTTTTTTTTTATTTTTTTTTTTTTAAGCTCAAGTCATTAGAGGGTATTGCCAAAATAAACTGCAGTGAGAACTCAAGCTGTGACAAACAACATCATGATGTAAGACAGGATCCTCCCCCCGAGCTGCCGGAGTCAAATTGATGTTAAGAGGAGAAAGGAGTGGGGCTAAGCCAAAATTATCCTTCCATATCAGTTATCACACTGAGGCTGTTAATTGAAGTTTACCACCCATCTGGTGTGGCTGGTGGCTCCATCTTTTCAGGCGTTGTGACATATTGTTCAGTCTTCATGAGAGATTTGTTTTTTAATCAACCAGAGTATAACTGTTCAGTTGCCTGTTGACTTTGTATCCTGGATACAGGCCGTCTGCAGGTCCTTGAAAAGTCTTTAATGCCTTAAAGGTCCAGTGTGTAGGATTAAGGGGGATATATTGGTGGA
>JAPZEB010000009.1:23412832-23424492 GCA_029783705.1 Chaetodon striatus
AAAAGAGCTCCTGTATGCAATTTTATTTAGCGTGACGTTTCGAGCGATGTTCTGAAGAAGAGTGTCACGCTCGAAACGTTACGCTAAATAAAATTGCATACGGGAGCTATTTTGGTGTGCTGATCGCTTTTTTCTTGCTTAATGTTTAAATCCATAAATAATATATTTAAATGTTCTGTATATGATATTTTGAGCATTATTATAGCAGCAATTTACCATTTGTTGTATACAGATATGGTGGAGTAATGGCGCTCTGAGCAGAGAACGAAGTCACACTCCCTGTGTGTGTATTAATCCTAACCTCTCTGTTCATTGTGTTCAGCTGTGCGTGCATGTTAGTCCCTGTGTGCATATCCCACTGGCGAGCTCATCACTACCATGCTGTACTGCACTTATATGGTGGGTGCGGCTGATATCAGGACGGTGTTGTCACGTAAACGTAGAGCCCACACCTATGCTCCCCCCAGTTTACAATGTTAGCACTGATAGCACTGTTGCCGTTGTTAGCACTGTATGCTCTGTTAGCACCATTAGCTGCTAGCTGTCAGCTCAGCTACCTACAACCTACAACAACCTCAGTCCAACTCTGAATCACAGATACTCTCTATATGTCCTATAGAGCTCCTTTAAGCACTTATGACCATAATATACCACTAATAATAATAATAATAATAATACTAATAATAATAATAATAATGATGCATTTTATTTAAAGGTGCCTTTCAAGGCACTCAAGGACACCTTACAATCACAGTTTAAAAACAAGCAATACAAAAATTACAGCAACAACAACAACAGGCAAGACAAAATAAATATCAGGAGACAGTAAATATCAAGGATGAATCAGATGGCATATGCCAGTTTAAAAAGATGTGTTTTAAGATGGGATTTGAAGGGGGAGAGAGAGACAAATAAATATTGGTAGACAGTGTGGTATCTTATGTATAGGAAATATACTAACTACAGCAATGCAGCTTACATTAAAGCAATTAGTGGCTGGGAAAATGTATTCTGTATGATTAGTCATTTATCACTTTCATGACATGCAATTAACTTGTGTTGTGGTTGCAGTTGCAGTAGATATGAGAATGACATACAGTTGTTCAAGTATCAGCCAGAGAAGATCTAATCAAAACAAGATAGTTAAGCATAGGCTTGGGCATTATCACATTATTACCGTATACCAGGGTATTTAGAAATCCAAACAGTATGATTTTCAATACCATCAAAACTACAGGCACTTCTCTTTCTATTAAACTGATGCTGAGATGCTGTATTGTGGCTGTACTGTATGTGGTTCACAGGACATGCCACCAGAGGTCAGTCTCTTTGACCAATATGCATGGGAAAATAGAGTCAAGGTTAAAAAAATGCCAACATTATCCTTTAAGCTAGTGCTGCACACTAAAGTGGGATTTATACTTCTGCATCTAATCGATACCATTAACTATACCGTAGGCTCTGCCTGGACATATAGCCTAGGCTGTATCCCACACTGTAGCCTGATGTGCACCTTCCCAGAGATGTAACTACACATCACGGCGATGCAGACCTCCTGGCTATTTTTGAAAGCTGAAAACCATTTCCCTCAGTGGAAACTAAGCTTTTATTCACTTTTCTTTCACAGACAAGAAACAGTAAATTGTGAAGACAATAAAGCCCAAACACAACAGCATTTTAAGTCTTGTGTGTGATTTATCTTGAGTAGAGGAGCTAGCTGCTAGGCCAATTTATACAAAGTAAAATGGCATAAGCAATTGCTAATAATGTCAGCATATTGTATTTATTTGTTTAGTATAACACAGTGGACTTGTGAGTAGTAATAAAGCAGAAATTCGTAACGTTACCTTTTTGTTAAATGTTACTGTTGTTCCTGGCTTCATATGAGTAGAGGAAATCTCCGCTAGCCACGAGGCTTATTTGTGCTGATAACATTAGCATGTTATATTTGTGGGGTAAATGAGTCCAGATAAAGTGTACTTGTGTTTTAAAATGTCGCTATTAAGCCATGTTTAATGTGTGTTTTAGGTGTGTTTTGAATCAGCTGAACTTTACAGCACTTTAGAAAAACCCCACTGCCGACTAGTGTTGTGGAGGTTTAACTGCAGAGTGACACAGACTTACGACGAAGTGTAAATGCTCACAACGGCTTAGGCCATGTGTGTAGGCTACGGTGTAGGCTCTACATAGAGCTGACACACAAGTATAAATCTGCCTTAATACCACAATATGCTGTATACCCCGGTGAAATTTCAGGAAAGTAAGACGGTACAAAAAAATACATACCGCTCAAGCCTAGTTCAGAACTATAAAAACCATTGGACTCCCCTGAGCTTCTTCAAGTTCAAAACACAGAGCACTCTTTAATCAGAGTGAAAACTAACAACAGATCAATTATGAAGTAAGACACAGAGCAGCAATATCACTTGGAGTCGTGCTTTTCTCCACCTGTTGAATAAGTCTACTATTCATTCTCCTTGAGCTCTTTTTTGGTCTCCACCAACTCCTGAAAAAATATGCCTCTTTAGCTGCCAAATGCTCCACTATGTTTAACAGCTAGTCTCTAACTTGCAGCGCAGTGGGTTTGTCAGAGCTTTCTCACTGAGAACAGCTGCCTGCTGAGCTGAAAGACAGGGTTGGGTGTTAATGCTACACTCATGTCAAATGAGATGGATGGCAGAGAAGATTTTGTTCTTTAGGAGGCACAAGAGGACATGCCATTGGACAGAATCAGACAATGAATGTGTGTCTGAAAAGTTGGTCATGAGAAGGTTGAAACACTGTGCATAAAAGATATTATGCTAATAATAAAGTTTGGCTTTCATTTTGAATAGTGGACTATGGCTGACGTGAGGTTTCCATGTTTCTTTGGTTTTCAGGCACTTCTGTATTAAAAAGTGCCAAGTCTGATATATTTGAGCTTTCAGAAACATCTGAGTTTCCCAGTAGCAAATGCTGACATGAATCTGCAGGGCAGAAACTGATAATTACATCAACTCAAATGTGAGATAAATGATGCATAATGCTCTGTGTTCATCACTAGGAGAATATCTTTTTATTTAACACATTTGAACCATTGTTCATATCAAAACAGTGATTTTTTTTTCTTCCATTTTTCTCTGCCAACATCCGCAGAAACAGAGTAGAACAACAGTATCTTTTCTGTTTACTGTACAGTCACAGTGCCTGGATGAGACTCCTCTAAATCTTTGGGATCTAATGTTAGCAACATTTAACTACATATTGAATGCCTGGGTACTTTAAAGATTTCTTCAGATTTTTTTTATTTTCTTTTTTACATATGTATAATGGAATACACAAACTCAAACTATTATATAAGAGCCTTTCTTATTAATGGAAACATTGGTCAAACAGTGCCCTTCCTTCAGCCTGTGATATGATCTCCTCTGTGCTGTGGGGTTTTTCCCTGATAGCTGTTGTAATTGTGTCTCTTCTTACTGAGGGGAAATGCGGTCAGAAGTAATACTCTGGTTCCTTTCTTACAGTCTGGAGGAGTGAATGAGTGGAGTATGGGAGGATTAGATCCTTTTGTTCTCCAGTCTACATGGGGTTTTGATGTCTCCGTGTAGCTTCCAAACAACTAAGCCATTTTGTGGTGGTGAGCCGCTGTTTTAAGCTGACTGAAAGTTATAGCTGGTGGTTTGTAGGAAAAGTATCCTTTGGCTTATGCCAGTATTAGATTGTAGTAAAAGCTAAGGTTTCTTTCACTGTGCAAAAGATGCATCCTTCATCAGTCTATAGAAAGCCTACTTGATGTCTGTGCTGGTTTAGTCCAACAATTTATGGCTAATATATACTGCAGTAAGAATTACTGCCTCGCGGTTGTATGTGTCTGCGAATCAAGTTGCAATTGCAGTTTACATTAGTGTCTATGAAAACATGGACAGACATCCGGAGGGAGCTCAGAGTAGAGCCGCTGCTCCTTCGCATTGAAAGGGGTCAGTTGAGATGGTTCGGGCATCTGATCAGGATCCTCCTGGGCGCCTCCTGTTAGAGGTGTTCTGAGCATGTCCCACTGGTAGGAGGCCCCGGGGCAGACCCAGAACACACTGGAGGGATTACATATCTCATCTGGTCTGGGAACACCTCGGGTCCTCCAGGAGGAGCTGGAAAGCGTTGCTGGGGAGAGGGACGTCTGGGGTGCTTTGCTTGGCCTGCTGCCCCCACGACCCGGCCCGGTCCAACCATCAATCCATTTTTATCCACTTATCTGGGGTTGGGCAAGGCTGAGCTCGGCCACCTCACGCTTCGGACCTTGAGCACCTCGCCCGGTATGGGGACACCACCACCTACCACGTGCAGGAACAGAAATCAGAGTCTAGTGCATTGTGTGCTGGGTGGCAGGCAGGGCTGGGGCCCCGGGTATGCTGATTCCTTGCCTCGCGGCCTTATACTTAACCTTACTCAGTCTAATAACCATATTCCTACATACCATAAAAATTATCATAAAAAGCTCTTTAAAAGCATTAAATGTAACTTGGTGACATATATTTCATTTTTTGTGTAACTGCACCAGTCCAAGGAAATAATGGCCACACATCATACAGATGTCTTTCTTCAGTTTTATTTCCACCCTTCACTCCTTTGCAGACACCAGACACCTAGACACAGTGAAAACTACAGAAAAACAACAACATGAAAACAAGGTCTGAAATACAAACCTCACAGTCACTTCCTCTCAACAAATGTCCATACAGGCCACTTAAACGCATATTCTAATCAGTTACAAAACCAAATTAAGGTGCAAAAATGTTACAATAACCGTGTGCGCCTCTTGGACCATGCAGAATAATATTAATTTGGGGTCATATGTACTTTCTTTGCAACCATGTCGGCTCTCTGCTCTGCCGCCATACTGCGGCAAATAATTTTTCTTAAATTGAACAATATCTTTAAATGTGGTATATTTTAAATCATTTCAAATTAAAGTTTCATTTTTTACTACGTATTTCTTACATTTTTAATGCTAATGAATTTAAACGTGACAGAAAACCTTAAATCCCCTTTATTTGTTTTGTGTGGCCTGACAGAGCTCTGTTCTTTCTGTTTTATGGTCAACATTTGTCAGACGTGACTCTGACCGGCCCCCTCTTCATTTAACAAGTGTCAAAGCCGCTACAATCGTTAGCACTGCTTCAGTTTGTCATCTTTAGTGTTACAACCTTAACAACTACTGCACCTTCTGATGCTGTGCAAATATTACCATAACCCAGCCAACAAGAACAAATTATTCAGATTGTTAACTCTCCCTTTAACCTCTCTGAAAGACCTCTGTCATCACGTGGCTTATACTAACTAACAGAAAATTAGACATTCCCTTGTCATGTCTAATTGAACAATAGGAGCAAGTGCTACTAATGATCCTGATCCGCAGCCATCGAGTTACTAGTTCTCCTGCATTCCTGCACAACTATACATGTGGAAACAGTGGGTGCTTTATAATGCCCTGCCTCGTCCTGTGCTGCATGGAGCTGATAACAGAGCAGCAGCTGCTTCAGGTCCAGAGAGCATTTCTGCAAGGAAAATAAAACACTCAGAAACTGCAGATAAACTCATCAAACGTTATCTTAAAGTTTGGTTTCAAGACAATAATGAGTCTCTTTCAGGGTTCATCGCTTGCTCCCCGATCGTGCATTTAAAAGTTCAGAGAAAGCAGCTGACAAAGTGTTTGACTGAACACACTGAAGGAAAAGCTCCAAGAGCATTAAGTCAGACTGTGAAGCCACAGGAGCGTGGAACAGGTCCGCCCGGTCTGCTCCTCCGCTGCTTTTACTGACGACACACCTGCTGGCCTGGGAGGAGCTGAAACAGGTGGACGCTCCTTAACTGAGAGGGGAGACGCCACGAGAGACAAGTCGGAGTGAGAGGAAAGAGGAGAGGAGAGGAGTGAGGAGTTGGAAGAAACACACTCGGACTCAAATTACAAGAAACAGGCCCGGACGGTCTCCCAAGATGTCGAACAAAAAGGAATACAGTCCTGTAAAGATCAGCAAGTGAGTTCAGTCACCTTTCTCTCTCCCTGTGTGTGTGTGTCAGGTAGTCTTATGTTACTGTCACTTCTCTTGTCCCCTCTTTCACTGCCGCACGCTGTGTGTTTCTTCCTGAAGGGCCGACCTGAAATCTGCTTCCTGTTGCATGCAGGCTTTTTTTTTAACCACTTGTGTTTGCACAGTGTTTTATTTCCCCGGTCAGAGCAGTGAGCCACAGGTGCTGTACAAAAACAATGACCTGTGTTAAATACAAATATCTGCCTTTCATTCATTCTTTACTCTGATAATACTACTGTGTTACTAACTTCACACGTCGAGCACACTTCATAGATCGTCTTCTTGTCACCTGAACTGACCTTCTCTCAACAACAGCCCATTTATTGGTATCTTTGCCCAAGGGGTGTATCTTCAAAGTTTACTGACTCACTGAATCCATTTCTCTCAGTAGGCCAGTGTTCTGACTCATTAAGATGACGGGACAACAGTGTGCCTTCAATGCTCTAATCCAGCTGAGACAGTGTAGGGTGTGCAGCTTGTTTTTACTGCAATGTGGTGGAGCCAGCGTTTGTTTGAGTAGAGGAGTGATCAGTTTTACGAAGTGACACATGGCAGTTAATGTGTGGACTATAAGGAGAGTTTGAAATTGCACAACTCCCACCCGCTCCTCTAGAGGTGACTAATCAGGTGTTTATCTCCTATCGCTGCAACATGTCACCCAGGGGGACACGCTCGTTGCGCTCCTTCACGGTGGGGCGTGCCGTGCAGCCAAACACTCGAGATTGTTTGACAGAGGGCAGGAAGGGCTGAGGGAGTGACAGGGCCGGGTCTCTTTGCTGCTGCGAGTCCTGTTTGTCAGAGACACTTGAGCTTGAATGGAAGCCAGTGAGTCAGTGTGTAATGTGGTTAATGCCTCACCTGATATTCACGGTTGAATATTCATGATTTTGGCAAGAAGTAGCACCGTGTGTTTGTGATGTCGCTGCCAGCAATGAAGTCACCCACATGTTTGCAGCAGAGGTGTGGACTTGAGTCAGACCTAAGTCACCAGTTTGATTACTTTAGACCAGGCCAACACGGTAGCACCAGAAACCGCAGTTCTTCTAATGGCCACTTGAGGCTGGCTCTAAGAGTCAGTCCATAGACCCCCATGTTAAAATACAGGCCTGTTCTCATTCCGAAGTCGCTAATTTTTCAGCCATAAGCCACCTTTCGCTGCGGTGTGATACACCACTGGGCGGCGTCAGTTTGTAACGCGGCTGGGTGGAACCTTTCACGTTATGATATGTCACCGGCCGGCTTAACGGCATCTGTCACAGCAGTATGACACCTGGACAGGTGGCATCAGCTCATAACGCGGCCAGATGGCACCTTTCAAGGCAGGATAACATGCCGCTGGACAGGATCAGTTCGAAACGCTGCCAATAAGGACGTAATATAAGGAGCTGAGAAGTCCTTATAGGGTGGGCGGGAGCAGGAGGGGTGGCGGATGGATCCCACAAACCTCGGATTTTCACCAAACCATGATGTTTTTTTTCAAAATCTAACCACGTGCTTTTGTTGATGTCTTGGCGTTAGTTGTGTCTTGGAACATCAACAGCGGACACAGAGGAACACCTAGCGTGTAGTATGTAGCTGTGAAAGTCAACTGTCACTTGGGATGAGAACGTGTTGCAGATGCCCAACTTTACAGCAGAAATAAACATGTTTACAGCCTGGTGTGAAAAACGGTTTTGGTCTCTTTAGCTGATTTCCCCGTTCATGAACTATATACCTCACCTGTTTACATTTTAATAATGTAGATGCACTTGGCGGGTCACTTTGAGTGACAGGCTGTCTTACGATAGTGTCCCTGGCCTCTCAGTCAGATGTAGCCCTGGCTCCTCTACAGCTTCATTCACTTGCCCGATCATGATCACTTTTGGCTCCAAAAAAACAAGATGGCAGCAGCTGCAATGCTGAATTTGAGGCTTTAAAATGAGAGTCCACAAACCAGTGTGTGACGTTTGGTAGCTATGTCCATTATTTATACAGTCTATGGTTTAGACTCAACTTAACACAATTTTAAAGAGACTCTCAACTTCACTTGGACTTTAACGTAACACGTAATTCCCCAGATCTACTTTGTTTGAACCAATCAGACAGCACCAGTCAAGTTGGTGGAGAGAACTGTGAACAACAGCGCCATGTGGAAAAAATGATACCAAAGATAAATTTGTCTACGTACTAAAACTACACAGCTGTCAACAAAAAATAAACTTCAGTATTTAAAGCACGCATGGCAAAAATGACAAAACAAACAACTTCCAACAAACTTGTGTTAAAAAACACATTTTTGAACGCACTCAAGATTTTTGTCATTTTAATATATTACCCTGTCGTTGAAATTGCATTGTATTTGATGAAGAGCACATTATGACTTGTTTAAGACTTGAAACTCAAAGTTTAGGACTTAAGACTTGACTCAGGACTTGTCAATGCAAGACTTGAGACTTACATGTGACTTGCAAAACAGAGACTTGGTCCCACTTCTGGTTTGCAGCAGAGATAAGAGCCTGTTTGTGCAGTCGTGATCTACATGGAATTAAAGCAGTAGTTTAACTACATTTTCAGTCGCTTGCTGGTGGTTTAACTACATTCATATTTTCATAGTGATTGAAGTAGTTACATCACTTTTTATTGCCACGTTTTTTGGAGTTAATCACTGAAACTACAAACATTTTCAGGTCATTAAAGGAAATGATTTTTTTGTTTTGTATTTTACCATTGCTGCTCGGCCGGCCCCGCCCCCTTTGTCTTTAATGCTGTCTGCTGTGAAGGCATGTCCAGGCAGTGAACTCATCAGGTAGACGTTTTAATTTGTAACTGAACTTGAACATGTTAGGTGTCAATGAGTCATAAGTAATGATTATTGATATGTATTAACAAATGTTGTTGAGAGGTTGTTGCAAGCTGTTTTAGAAGTTACCTGGCTACTGAGTAATCCTGCTTGGTGCAACCCCCCCACTTGGACTACAAAACCAAAGCTGACATTCCCTACAGCTACTTTCCCATGAATAGTGGAGTATTTAAAACTTTTTTTTGGTTTATGACCTTTAAACAAGTAAACACTTTTTGCAAAAAAAACAAACTCAGATGCGTGGCATTATTTTCTGGTATGTGACTTTTTGTGTTATATTTTTTATAATTTCATACACTGTCAGTGTGATAATTTTCAAAAAGTAGTTTGAACTCGAGGTAGCTTCAGTAAACCAAACTACATTCCTCCTGAGGGTAGCTTCACTGTAGTTCAACTCCTTCCAGTGTGAAGTAATTAGTGGTTGTAAAGCTGTGCATTCAGAGTAGCTTCAACACTTCAACACTACAATCAGTGAAGGAGGAAGTGCTCAGATCCTACACTTAAGTAAACGTACTGATATAATTACAAGTAAAGTCCTGCATTAAGTAAAAGCAGAGTAAGAAAAATGTACTTGAAGTATCAAAGGTAAAACTGCATAAAAATTTCCCCTGTGAGTGTCATACTATTAAATATTGTATATATAATCATTGTTTTCATTATAGATTAATCTCATGATTGATCGGTTGGTTTATAAAAAACTGCACCTGCTTAGAGCAACAAAAAGTACATCTTAGGTGTGTCGGTACAATGGACAAACAAGACGGGACGGCAGAGGAGATACCTGCAAACCAAACTTCACAGTTCCAGCTTTTCAAATGTGAGGATTTGCCACCAATGCTTTGAATTATTTAAATGGTTTATTTTTTTGTAATCATATTTGAGGTGTGGACTCTTTGGTATGACAAAACAAGCATTGGGTAGGTGCAACTTTTGGCTCTGGGTAATTTTGTACAGGTGCAAAAAGAAGAGTCAAAAAAATGTCAATTTATTTTAAGACATCCATGCAGAAAAAGAAGGGTGAATAAAAACTGCAGCAAACATTTCAGTCCTTAAATATTATCAGTGCGGACTGAAACTTTTGCTGCTGTTGTTCACTTTCTATTATTTTTTGCACTTTATTCAGCCTTATTTTTGTGCATGGATGTCCTGAGTAAATTGACATTTTTATCATCGATCTCAGCCTGTGAACCGTTGTGAATTGTGAAAAACGCCTGTCACCATTAACTAGATCCAAACACTGCACCTAGTTAATGCTTGTCTTGACCTACAAAGTAGTCCAGACCTCAAATATGATTAAAAATAAATAAAATAATTTTAATTAACCAACAGGAATAGCAGCAAATCCTCACATTTGAGACACTGGAACTATAACATTTGGGCATTCATACAAGAAAATTGACTTTAACAATCTTTAAAATAGTTTTTCCTTCAGTTGATTTGATGATTTATCGACTAGTGGTTTCAGCTTTCCACTGGCGTAGATTTTGGGGGGATGCAGGAGACACGCCTCCTTCAATATTTAAAATACGTGCATTAGTCCCCCTGCCCAATAAAAACAAGAAAGTAGCAAAGGAATTTTATTTTTTGATTAAATACGAGCCATTTCCACCAAACATTGGTGCAGAAAAATTCACCAAAAGGCAGGAAATTAAGTGTTTGATGCTCTAATTTTTAAATCTGTGATAGTCTGGCCACCTGTCTAAGGTGGTTCCCGCCTCTCACCCAGTGTCAGCTAGGATAGACTCCAGCCCCCCCCGCGACCCCTAACAGGATAAGTGGGTACAGAAATGAATGAATGAATGAATGACCCCCAAACCCCCTGTTCTATATGCGTGCCTTCCGATGTTGAAACAAAACCTACAGCACTGGCTTGACGAGAACATACTGTTGGGCGGTTTAGCATCGTACTTTTTTAGGATTTAAAGAGTGAAGTGAAATATTTCCAGCTGATGCGGCATGAAAAGAACATACTCAAGTAAAGTACAAGTACCTCAGATTAGTACTGAAGCACAGTACCTGACTGGATGGTCACATTCCACCACTGGGAGCAATAAAAAGAACAGCAGGAAGCACTCCGCCCACTACGAGCCACAGTGTCTGACTACAACTGTCACAGCTTCACTGGAAATTAATGACACTTGATAAGAGCTGAATACCACAGTGTGACACCTCGTCTCAGCAGGAATGTCCGTGTTACACGCCGACAACATTCCTGACCGCTAATGGGAGGGGACGGGGGTGACAACTCTCCCCCCTCCTCCACAGCGCGTCCCCTTGGGTGCTGATCGGGGTGTGTCAGAATAAATAGTTGGCGTTCATATCACAGCGGAGGAGGAATGACAGAACAAACACACAGAGAGCACAAACAGGTCTGCAGAGAGCGTTCATGAGTGACATGCCAGTGAGGGATTGTGTCGAGCAGGTGGAGGAATCTTCTTTGTTCGTTCACACCTCAGTTCCCTGAGGAGTAAAAGTCAAACTGTCAAGTTAAGGTACAAAAGCAGCTCTTCAAATATGCCTGTAAATTTACTTTTTTCCTCTTACCTGTAGTGCTGTTTATCAGTCTAGACTGATCTGGTGTGAGCTGCAGAGTGTTGGAGATATCGGCAGTAGAGATGTCTGCCTCTAACATAATGAACTAGATAGTACTCGGCTTGTGGAGCTCAAAGCACCAAAACAGCAATGTCTCTTTCCAGAAGTCATGACCTGGTTACTCAAGATAATCCACAGACCTTGTTGTGAGCAGTTTCATG
>JAPZEB010000009.1:23424592-23450119 GCA_029783705.1 Chaetodon striatus
ATTATTATTATTTGTGCTTTTATAGGTAGGCTGACAAAAAAACAATTTCAGTTTTCTCAAAACAATTTTTTTTTTTTTTTGCCAACAGTGAGATGACACGACAGCAGAAATGACTGTAGCTCATGTAATTTACTTCTGTCACTCACAAAAATGCTGATACAATAACTTGAAATGATTTGCTGTGTTTTCTGTCCCATCTTATATTTCTCTCCTCGCACAGTTCACTTTTACTTCACCTACAGTTATTCATATGCTGAATGTTGCTGCTGCTCAGAGTGTCACTGAGGATGAAATGTAATCCAATTTAAATATGACAGGTAGAAAAAACTTAATGAAACATAAAACTGAACAACTTTAAGACCAGACCAAAGCAATTTCTTTGTTTAACACACAGGCTTTCATTTCCGTTTTACAAAAAAAAAGAACATTTTTCAGTATAAGAAATCTTGCACCCAATAATTACTTACATTTTTGTGTCATGTATCTTGCTTGATACAGATTTTTTTTAAAATTGACATTACATAATTGAAGCGGAGACTACATCCTACTGGCAGGTGAGGCTGCATTTGTGAAGAATTTCTCAGCTACTTCAGAATCCTATACTTTGGGGTTTTTTGCTGGCAATGTTAAGTTTTAGGGCTGCTGTGAAACCATGCCTACTTAGGGCAACAAAAAGTTTATCTTGGGACAACCAAGAAAGGAAAGCAGGGGAGATACCCATACACCAATACGACTGGGCTGGACAGCCACAAAAAGGTTCAAAGACTGAGATCGATGCAAAAAATGTCAATTTATTTAGGACATCCATGCACAAAAACAAGGGTGCTTATAGTTTTTTTTTTTTAAAAAAAGGTGAATAAAAACAGCAGCAAATGCTTCAGACCTTGACTATCATCAGTGTGTCTTTTAACTTAATCAGACTGAAAACTTAGGCACAAGGGGCAGAAAATGGTGGATTGCTCTGTCAAGGTTGGACAGAAGGCAATGCAGGTATTTGAGCCATTTTGCCATATGCATTTAAGACAGTGACCAGAGAATCAGGTTCACAGTTTGCTCATTAACAACAGTCTTTTGCCATTTCTTGAATTTGTCTGATGATTTCGGCTTCAGCCCTTACCAACAGAAATTCCTGAATCTCGTCATCTGTACTCTTAGACATTTTGGTAGGCATCTTCGTTTACATGACCCTTCTTCGCTTTTTCTTTTTTTTTTTCTTTTTTCCAGTTTCATGCAAGCAGCATGATAACAATTTTGACAACATGCCCACTTGCTTGCTGTGAACTCTCCACATAGTGACCTTCTCTATTCCCACATGGGCTCAACTGGACATACAGGGACTTTGTACTAGAGAGCTTGCAAGGTAAAATCAGTTTAATGTTCCATCCAACTGATTCAGGCATTTTTGTTTTCACATACAACTCCTCCAGAAGATGTGTAGATAATTCTGGGTTTGCAGTGCATATGTAAAAGGGCCTTTGGAGTCTTGTTCACAGTGTGGGTAAAATGTAGATGACAGGCTGATTGGTGTGCCATGAGCTGTCGGTGTCAGGCTTTTGTGCAGAACTAGCCTAAAGCTCTTTGTATACATATATATCAGACAGAACATTATCAGGCCATTAAAGGCTTTTTTCAGTGGTGATAAGCATCATAGATATGTGATATCAGTCAGTGCTGTGTCAACATAAGTCTGTAATGTCAGTTTTAACATGCCAAGTGATGCCAAGCCACGCCTGAGATTGACCATCTACAGTTTTGGGCCAAGCGGTAAAGTCAACTGCTGACTAACCCCCCTCTCTAAAAATAATGTGAGCATGTGTTGCAAGAATCAACTCCTGTCTGTGCAGGAGACCAGAGAGAGACATTTCTATACGTTTCTGCTTTTTCAACCGTCAGTACTTTGGTAGCTTCTAATTTGGAGTTTAGTTACTCTCCTGTGTCCCTGTTACTTAAAGATATCTGCCTTACTTTACTGTTTCATGTTTCTCCACCTGTATAGGAGTCATGTTAAGTTACTGCTGATGAAAACTCAACATTTCCTTATTTTGCTGATCACAGTTAAAGCTTTTTGCAACAAAATATCAGTAGACCTTTATGGTGATGAATAAATAAGAAATGAAATATCTTTTGCACCAAATTTGTGAAACTTTGTTGGTGCGGTTCTTCAATATGAACAAGTCTACTGATACAGCAGGGAGGAAGTTTACAAGCAGACACAGCCACAGTGAGATGTTAGATAAGGAGCTACAGACAACAGGCTCTTACTTCACCTCTGCAGACAGCTTACCTTGGACAGGCAAGCCTTTTTACCTGCCGTGTTGTGTAATGGAAAAACATAAATGATCCAAGGCACACTGTGGGGTTTATGGAAAATTATGATGCCTTTTTATTTTACATTGTAATATGTATTAAAAATAAATGAAATAAAAACTGCCACGTAGATTGAAATAAAGGCATTTTATCCTTGTAGAAACCCCATAGTGTTCCTTGGATTATATTTGAAGTAGACTTGCATTTCACATTTTTTACTAAGACCACATTCCAGCCATACAATGTGCGCTTCACAAGATGAAATAGGTGTATTGTGACTGGTATGATGACAATTTGACCATCAACAGATCATTTTCATTGTCTACTTTTACTGAGAGCTGCATGCACCATGCGGAAAAAAATAGGCTGCATACCGAATTTCTGGGTGGCTATGCAGGCTATGTGGCTGTTATCATGAGTGTCAAAATGAAAAGCAGGAGGTTGTGCAAAGCACTGCTCAGGTAGGCCATGTGGCCCTTGGAGTACTGGTGTAACACTGAAATCGGAGACCCATTACATTCAGTAAACAAGGGAGATTCTCTTAAAAACTTGTTGGGTTTTGTGATTAGTTGAGTGGTTAGGATTTTGGGACTGGGTCATGGATTATGTGGTGGAGCACTGGTAACAGCAAAGATGCTCCGTCTCTATAAGCTGGCAAGCAAAGAGCACATCCCATATTGTATTTCTCCATCCCCATGTGTAATTCAGCGAATCACGGTGCATTTCATCAGTCTCGTGTCTTGAAAACCACAACATAGCTCATGCTACAGACTGGTTTCACTGTTAATGGCCAGGTCAAGCCATTGACTTAAAGTCTTACTGGCTCCAGGCCACTGGTTATGTCAAATCGTGATTTAGGCCCGTACGCTAGGGGCATCTGTCACGATATGCCGACATGCATCATCATAAGCTAATGTGCATCATCTCGTCAGGATACACAACTATACTAATGTTCAGTTCTGACCCGTGTTTATCAATTTTTCACAAAGAAAACCCAGCATATTTATCACATTTAAACCTCAGATTGACAAATCCAGACTACAACCCATACTTATTCATCTAAATGACTTGTTCAGTGCGTGAAATGATCATTAAATTACATGTTGCTTTGTGACAGAGACAGAGCACAAAAGCTGGTCCTTTGCACTGAAAGGAGCCAGATGAGATGCTTTTGGCATCTGGTTAGGATGTCTCCTGTTTGCCTCCTTGTGGAGCTATTCCAGGTGAGACTTTACCTCTAAACCTTCTCCAGCTCATAATACCCTTTCCCTTAAAGCTTTTCCTGCACAGATTAGATAAAGGAGTTGTTATTTATAATGCCACTGAGAGGATTGAAGATTGGGGCACCCTAAATCCCCACTGCTGACCAATGTAAAGCTATTAAAGGGAGAATGGCACATTCTCTAGGTTGGTATGGAGCTGACGGAAACCGAATTGAATTGTTCCCCAATCACTGCTCGGCTGTCAAAAATCAACAGAATAAAACATGAATTTAATTTTAAGCTGCGGCTTTGCCCCCTCAGTGTTTGCACTTCTCCTTTTTTCATGTGTGCAGACGAAGCCCCCTCTTTACTCCGTGGCATTTTCCTCCTTGAAACAGGTGAGAGAGGATACAGCTGAAATTCTGCCTGTCTGTCAGCGCTTTGTTGGGAAGATTTCTCCCAAAGAGCAGCTTTATGCGCCGCTGGCTGCCATGATTAACGTATTTACAGGGAGATAAAGGGAGAAAGGCGCAGAGCCGGACAGGGGGAGAGAAATCAGCCGAGCACTCATTGAAACTCGATGAATTAGATTATGGGAGTGAGCCGCACACAGAATGAACATGCGTATTAGGATCTATTGTCGAGCTCTGTGCGGGGAGCGGGGTGAGAGGAGGCAGGGTCGATGGAGTTGAGCCCGGTTTAATTCAGCTGTCAAGGAACGTTTGAATTCCCACACATGACTGTTGGGGAAGTGAAATGTGGCACACAGTGATTCATGTTGGAGTGAGATTTGTGTTTTGTTTGAGCGGATTTGACGTTTCAGTCAACATGGCTGAGCTGTGGTGGTCTAATCCGCGTTGCAGGGCTTCGCGGAGGGGTTTCCAGACTGCGTTAATTAACCCAGAGGTCGATTAATATTGTAACTGCGAGCATTGGGAATTGGAACTTCCTTTGACTGGGACATCTTCAGAGTGTGTGCAGAGACACAGTGTGTGTGCTAGTTTTAAAAGTCGGCCGGGTCGGTGCACATCTGTCTACATAAGTCTCTCTGTACATTTGATCCTGCTTTTCCTTCCTGCTGCCTCATTCTTTTTGATTAATGCATTGATGGCCGACTCTGAGAGTCCCATTACACTGCAGCTCAGAGTGTGTATCACGTGTGTGTGTGTGTGTGTGTGTGTGTGTGTAACTCTGACAGTTTGAGTAGGAAGTGTGTTGTTTGCGAGCGTTCCCCCCTTTCATCTCCCATGTGCTGTCGCGACGCTCTGCCCTCACTGTGCCCGCCTCAGATGCCAGGCCATTTCACGAGAATGCTTCAAAGGGCTTCTCTCCCTCCCCGTCGCTGCCTGTAATGTCTCTTTTCGATCTCATGACTTTTTCTGCAAATGGCCTCTAATTCTTTCTCTTGCTACAATTTCTTTGGCCGCTCCCCTGTGTTCTGATTTTTCATTTTCATACTTTGTATTTTTTTGTGCCTGTAATTGTAGGACAGATGCACCTTTCTGTGTACTTTACTGAACGTACAACATGTAATTTTCTGTCACTGGGGGTCTTCCAATCAAAACAAAAGACAGAGATTTTCCTTGATTGCAGTCAGATTCTTTCAGTGTTCATTGTTCAGGAGGTTTTTACCAGGTGTTGAATTATCCACAGAGGTGTCTTGCTCTCCAAAACAAACGAACCAGGTGCTCAACACCAATAAAAACATAGAAAAAAGCAGCTTCTACTGATGCCCCTGAATGAAAACAGGTTCTATGGGTACCCACATGTCTCTCCTAAACTTGACAAGGCATGTTCTCAGTAAATGTTTTGTTCTGTACAACCAATGTACTCCTTTAAATTAAAGCTTTATATTTGTCATTTTAAGGAAAAGGATATCCAGACTTTTTGAATAACAATGAGTCATCTAACACATATATACATAACACGTTAAACAGCATTGTTGAGGAACTCAAAATGTAACGGTATTAGTCTATGCACATCTGATATTTAGTAATATTACCAGTAAAATAAGAAAGTGTTTCAGTATGCAACTCCCTTACTCTCCATATTGACGTAGTTTTCAAATAGCTGATACACAACTTTCCAACAGCATAATTGAATCCCTGATACTGAATGAATGAATGAATGACTTTATTTCGAACCAAAATAAAAAAACATAATAAAAAAAGACAAACAATACAAAGATAACAATGTCCGAAAAGGAGTAGGTAGAAGTAAAGCTTATGTAACCCTACCCCTTTCTTTTGTTAAGTCATATATTATTTCAACAGATTCCCAAATTTAATTACAACTAATATACAATATCCCCACTCTATCTACCACCCAATTACATAAGTAAGTAATAAACCCTGTTAATTTACAGTCCAAGTACCACACAGTGTTACAAAATAAATATGCACTCCCCATAACACAACCTTTCCTCACCTGTATATCTGCCAAAAACATATTACATATATGTTTATTTTTATTTATATTCAGTTATGGCTTTCGGTTTAGGTGTGCAACCCCGAGATACAATGGCCCCATCTGGCTACAACTACGAAAAATGTCTGAGGGCTTCACTGCACAGTTTCACATTAAAAATAAATGTTTCTTCGATGCTGTTTGACCCATTGTGGAGAGACTGTTAGCCCAGCTCCCAGTGATGTGTGCTCACCTTTTTTCTCTGATAACTTAAGATCCAGGCGGCACGGTGGTGCAATGGTTAGCATTGTCGCCTCACAGCAAGAGGGTGTTTCAGCCCTTCTGTGTGGAGTTTGCATGTTGTCCCCATGTCAGAGTGTGTTTTCTCCAGGTACTCCCGCTTCCTCCCACAGTCCAAAGACATGCAGGTTAATTGGTGACTCTAAATTGTCTGTAGGTGTGAATGTGAGTGTGAATGGGTGTCTGTCTCTACGTGTCAGCCCTGCAATAGTCTGGCGACCTGTCCAGGGTGTACCCTGCCTCTCGCCCAATGTCACCTGGGATAGGCTCCAGCCCCGCCCCGGTGACCCACAACAGGATAAGTGGTTACAGAAAATGAATGACTTAACTTAAGATCCATGCGACCTCCTCTCCCAAACAAATGAAAAAAGTGATTCAAACCAATAAAAACAAAGAATAAAGCTGTTTCACATTGAAAATCTGTTCATCTGCAATCCTGTTTGGCAAAGCAGAAGCTGGACCTGAGCTGCTGCTAACATTTGGTCGGCTTGCTTCTCTGATAACTTAAGATCCACACATGTTAAAACATTGTTGGAAATGTTTGAGATAATGTAACTACATAACTCAGCAAAATACAGTATATAACATTGATTTAGTCATTTTTAGACATTTTCATGCAGAAAAGTTACATATTATAACTGCTTATAGTTATCCTCCTTCACTTTGCTCTCTCCCATCAGCCTAATTTTCCACTCTTTTCAACATCATACAAACAAAGTTTCACTCTCCTCTCATTTCTCTCCCCTCATGCTGCATTTCATCATCTGTCCTGTTTTTTTTTTTTTTTGCCTTCTCCTCTCTTCACATCTTCAGCCCTTCTTTTGCTTCTTTCTTCTCCCTCAGGGACCAAACACCTTGCTCTCATAACAGGAGGGCATTAATCCCCTTTTAATGTTTTTCTCTTTTATTTTCTGTACTGTTTTAGCACCTTCACCCCTACTGGCTTTTCCTTTCCTAATTTCTTTCTTTTCTGTTTCTCACTCCTCTGCCCCACCATCTTGAGCCGTAAACCTGCTTTTGTCTTCACTATTTCTTATCTCATTCCATTTTCTTTCAGCTTCTCGTGTGTTTGATCTCCTTGTTCTCTCTCTATCTTTTCTCTTGCAGATGAGATTGATATGTTGGAGCGTCTCTGGCTGTCAGGTATCTGCCACAACGATAAGATCGAGGTATGACATCTTACACCTTTTCTCCGCCTTTCTCCATCAACCTGGTGCACAGTCAGCCTTTACCCTGATTTCAGAATAAACTCAGTGTAGTTCAACCTTAATCGTGGTCAGCTCGTCAGTAAGGTATGAAGTGGGAGAGTTTTCCAGTCAATCTGCTGTCACAAGCTCTCTTCATGGTATTGATCCTACTCTGACTCCAGACTGGATATAGGCACTGTCTCAAGACTGTTCAGGCGCTTTTCCTGGTGGTCACCCCGGCAGAAACCAGGTATCACCAAAGTCAGACTTAATCAAGTTATCATCATCATCACCTTAAATAATTTGGAAAACTCTTTTAGTTTAAAACGATAGTACTTTATTGAACTGAATTTCAATTACTCTATTTGTGTGTTATTTTTGACAAGACTGAATTTCATCCTGCTTGTATGACAATGTATTATCACCATACGCTTTACTGATAAATGTGATACTAATATTGCTTATGTAGAAAGGGAGGATTTTACAATCTTAAAGGGTCAGTTCACGCCAAAATAAAAATTATATATTTTTTCTCTGTGAGTTGCCGAGTGTTGGAGGTATCAGCCACAAAGATGTCTGCCTTCTCTCCGATATAATGGAACTAGATGGCACATGGTTTGGCCCAGTTGCTAAAGATAATCCACAGACCTTTTTGTGAGCAGTTTCATGTTGGAACTATTTTCTCTCTACTGAACACATGCCAACCTTTCAACATGCAGAAGGAAGCGTGCATCTACTCATGGATGAGATGCTGAGATGCTCATGCTTATGACAGCATGAAAGGTCAACATTAATTGGCGTTCTCCACGACTGACCTGTAACGTTAGCTAGCTCAGTGGTGCTAGGTGAGCTAACAGTAGATGCACACTTCCTCGAGTAAACGAGTCATGACCTCTGCAAAGAGACATCACTGCTGAGTTTTTTAAATGTATTTTGGGTGCTTTGAGCACCACAAGCTGAGTGCCATCTAGTTCCATTGTATTGGAGTGAAGGCAGACAAGCTGATATCTCCAACACTCAGCAACTCAGACCAAAACAATCTAGACTGATAGATAGAACTACAGATGAGCTGTCCCTTTAAGTGTAATTTTGAGGTTCTTTCATGCGACGTTATTCTTCTGCTCCATTACATTTACATTAGTTTCAAGATCAAAATCATACACACACAAACAGCCGATCAACCTCTAAAATCTGGTGCTTTTAAAGACTGAACAAACCAACAGTGTATAAGCATGCACATAGATTTGTTGAAGTTATTTAAGCAAAAAAAAAAGAAAAAAGAGAAGAGTATATCCTCCTCTCTCTCTACTCATAATGACAACTCATCATGATGTTGCTGGTTTGGAGGATGTTGACCGTCATCTGTCTCTGTTTGCACCCAGGACTCAGGCCAACGATCTGGCTGTGGTGATTTCTCGCATGCAGGGGAATGCAGACCAAGTAGAGAAGAATATCCTGGCGTCAGAGAAGCTGCTCAGTGAGGTAAGAGGTCCACGTTCACCCGAGCTGGAGGCTTGAATCAGACTTAGATCATGAAAGTAAAGACTTGTAACATCACCACATTAACACGGGCTTAATTTGATAGTTGAAAGCAGTTACGGGATCTGTTTTTAAATCTCAGCAGAGCTTACAAGTTTCCATTGTGATGCAGAGATACAGTATGTTATCTCTGTGACAGAGTGCAGCCACCTGTTTTTACCTTTGTTTTGGAGCTTATGGTTTTTTCCAAATTTTGTTTTTGCTTTATTTTCATACATTCAGTGGATCATCCATGTAAATTAAGTGGTATTAAAACATGTTTGGAGGGAAACAAACAGAACTAACGCCATGTCATTAATAAGCATGTTCAGCGCTCCTAACCAACTTTAAAGAACACTTACACCCTCAAAAATGATCATTTGCATATCAATTACTTATCATGTGTTACGCTGAATTTGTGAAGAGAACTTTTTTCTCACATGTCTCCAGGATGAACGAAGAATTCAATAAAGGTGAATATTCTTCATCAATCAATCAATCAATTCATAAATTTAAGTCATTGAGGACCACGTTTTAAATCAGCAAAACTATATCAAAACATCAGTTTACACACTCTCACACGACTCAAGCAGTGTAATCAAAGTCTCATTTATCCAGTCGTTCACTACTTCACAAACACATGCACACACTCATGCTTGTCCAGGCACGCTTTTCTGGCTGTGCATGCGACATTGTAATGTTTTGTCGAACATGTGTGTGTTTGTGAAGTACTGAGCATACGACTGGATGAATGAGACCTGTATTATACTGCTTGAGCTGTGTGAGGGTTTGTAAATGCATGTTGATATCTAGTCGTTTAACGTGGTCTGCACTTTCCTCAATTCATGAGGAATTTTCTCAGTTCTTGGATTCTCCGTCCACCGAGGAGGCATGCGAGAAAAAGCAGCGTATTCCTCATAAATTCAAAGTAACACGCTTTGAATAGTTGATATACAAATGGTCATTTGTGGGTTAAGTGTCTGTGTAAATAGGATTCAAATCAACAAAACTTAAAGCTTTATCAAGATCAGATAAGCTCTCAAACACGATTGTTGAAGCACCTTTTGCATGTGTGTGTAGGACACAGAGCGCGACAGGAAGAAGCAGCCCCTGATCCACCAGCGGGAGAATGCAGACAACCTGGCGGAGGCCGAGGGGCTGCTGAAGGATCTCTTTATGGACGTTGACAAAGCCAAGAGGCTGCAGCACACGCAGGCCACCGAGATAGAGCGAGAGTGAGTTTATCCTGTGTCACAGACAGACACACACAGGCATGCATACCGACAGACACACCCAAAACTTGATGCGTGGCATACCATCGAGACGTGCTCGCCACAAAGTGTCGTTTCCACATTCCCTTTTACTGCTCAACACGCCCATCTACTCACCAATGACTGAAACTCTCCTGCTCTCCCTTTCCCAGTGTGAAAAACCTCCATGACCGCTGGGTGAAGGACTGTGCCATCTACAGGGAACTTTATGCCCAGCCGCTCGTTTTGGACCCGAAACAAAAGATCGGCTGGGGTCCTCTGCTGGATGAAAAACTGGTCGGTTTAAGCTTTGTCCATCTTGGCTTTTAGTAGATAAACATCTTTGCAGTTATTAAGTGTCACAGGCTGGACAGTTCTCTGATTAGTTTCACTGTGATTCACAGAAACAGCTGACGGCAGACGCCTACGGCCCCAATCTGATCGATGTAGAGAAGCAAATAGCAGCACATAACATCCTGCACCAGGAAATCGAGGCCTACAGCGACCAGCTGCAGCCCAGCACCACCACTTCACAGGTAACAGCACAAAACAACACAGACATTCACTCTGCGGGACCATGGAGGGATTACTGAACAGGCCTACTGGGCACAGGCCCAGGGGCCCAAAGTGTCAGGGGGCCCAGGATCACCGTGCTAAATGAAAGAGGGGGAGGGAGTGATGTCAGTCAGATAGTGGAGAGAGGCAAAGGAGGAAATGTGTCTTTTTATTTTGTCACGTATTGCAAATTTTCACACTGAATAGAACAATAAAACACATCAGAATCAGTGTGCAAGGTTTCTGTGCGTAACACTTTTTTTTTTGGATGACGGATTAAAAAGACACATCCGAAAAAAATAAACTCAGTGTGCAGAGACCTTGACATTTACTGACACAATATAACTATTAAGAGACACAAGATGACCTCAAAGAGACGCAAAACAACAACAACAACAACAACAACAAGAGGCAGAGGCACCACACACTCTGTGTCTCCTGCTCATATGTAGTAGAGGTGGTGGTGCTATTTGCATATCTGTGCCCAGGGGCCCATTATCTCATGATCTGCCAATGTGCAGGACGTCATGCAGGATGATTAATTACCTGTTTCTTCTTCATCTTTGTCCGCAGGAGGAGTACGACGCCCTCAAAGAGAAATATGCCAACCTTTACGTGAGTTGCTTTCTTTACACTTGTTGACTTTTAGGGTTCAGTGTGTGACTTCTGTTATTAGAAGAAGTTCAGTTAAGTTCAAATGGACGTGTATAGGGGATGTGTGTGTATGTAACGCGCGCGCACGTTGTGTTTTCTGCAGGAGAGCTCCCAGCAGAAACGCAACCACCTGGCCTCTCTGTACGAGTACGTGCAGAGCTGCAGTAAGGAGCTGGTCTACCTGTCGGGCCAGCAGGAGAGGATCCTCAAGAGAGACTGGAGTGATCGCATGACCGACCCCCCAGGCGTCCGCATGGAGTATGAGGTGAGGGGGTGATGTCATTATTATCTGATTTTAATGTCCCAGCTCATTGTCTTGTGATCAGAGGGAGGTGCAAGGCAGAGAGATTTGGGAAAGAAGGACATTAAAACTTTTGTTTGTCAACTTGCCTTGAAGCAAAATCCTCCAGGGGCCAGTTGCACCGGCTCAGGACCAGACTGGTGTAACCAGTACTGTGCATATTTAACTGCTGGGGTAATTTAAATACTTGAAATGCTCTGTCATGTGTCCTACATATAACCTTTATTGTTTCTGTATCTACACAGAAATTCAAAAACAATGGACTGCTGGCGCACGAGAGTGAGATCAACAAGCTGCAGGAGGAGGGAGATCGTCTCACTGACTCCAAACACCCCGGCAGCTCAACAATCAAGGTGCAGCTATGTCAGACATTAGAAACACATCTGTGTGACAATGGGATAAATCATCACAGTAGCCAATATGACTTACGATTTCTTATGTTCAAATAAATTGAAATCGATCGGGATGAAATAGATTTTAACTGACCTGAGGTGACTGTTTTTACCAGGCACACAGAGACGCTGTGCAGGCTGAATGGCAAGCCTTCCTCAACCTGTGTCTAGCACAGGAGACACACCTGGACAACATTGAAGACTACAAGAAGGTAGAGCGCCCCTGAACGCACCACACTGTGACTGTGATAACACTCCTTCTATTAAATCATCCAGTTCAGCTTGTTGTTAAGAAGTGAGTGTTTTGTCTGATGCAGTTCCAGCTGGATACAGAGACGCTGTCCGAGTCCCTGGACAGGCTCAGTTCCACCATGGACCCAAAGTCTCTGGCTCAGAAGAGCAACCCTGAGGTCCTGTTGGCGCTCGAGGTACAACTGTGTTTTTCAAAACTCAAGGTTTCTATGCAGCTCTAGAAAGACTTCAGAAACGTTGCAAAGGCCTGTTGGGTTCAGTGATTTAAGAAAATAATAGCCAGGGCTACCAATTGAAGTTTTACAGTACAATAGTCTGTCCATAGGACTAAAAGTGAAGGATTTTTTTTACCTCTATCTTTCACTTGAATCCAAAATTGTATTTTTCAGTATAATAAATATGACGTCAGAGCTTCCTCTGCGATAGAGATGTCTGCATGCTGTAAGTGGAGAGAAGCTCCTTGTTTATTTCTCCAAGTTTCAGTGTTCAGGTCGGTCACCGTTTGTGTTGACTTACAGTATTTGTTAAGTCTTGCAGGTCCCTTCTAAAAAGCAGGTTTACTGAGTTATGCGGAAAATGTTTTTGAGTAAAAACCCAGAACAGGCCAGTATGTGTAAAACTTTTCAGAAATGGTCTAAACCAGTGGCTCCCAACTGGTCCAGCCACGAGGTCCATTTTTCTAGTCATCAGTTCAAGGTCCACATAGTTTAACACATTCAGCGTCATACTTGTGTTTGGCCATGTTGTCAAGCTAGTTTGCTGTCTCTGTTAAGTAGCTGTCTGTTAGTCACTCACTCTACAGCAAGAAACAGCACTTATTGATGAAAGCTCTGTGCTGGAAAGTAGCTCTGTACTTAAAAATACAAAAAAAAATTTAAAAAGTGTGTTTTCTTACAAACGTGACATGTTTGCATGTCACTTGTGGTCCATTCGGAATATACTCGTGACCCACTTTTGGACCACGACCCACCAGTTGGGAAGCACTGATAAACGTTTGACACAAGTAAAATAATTCTTAGCAAACTAATAAACAAAATCATTACCTTCTTACAAACTTACTTCTACTGCAGTGACACTTAAGTGCCAATAGAGACCATAATTTTGTCTACCCACAATGCCCTCCATCGACCCCTAAATCAGCGACCAGCAAGCCTCCAATGTGACTTGTCAGGTCTGTGTCACATGACATCACTGCTTCATGCTCACCTTGTCCCAGTCAAGCTTACTCACCATTCACTGTATCTGATATGTGGCAATATATTGTCACATGCAAGAGGAAAATTTTTACGGCATTTGTAACATAATGTTGACAGTATCAATATTTACTAGTTGAGACATGATCCATTAAAATCTTAAATGTGTTGTAACCATTTGAAGTGAGAACCATCTGTGGCAATCCCATAGGAGACGTGATTCATTTACTCCTGTTTCCACAAAACAGGGTATTAAACCCCAAAATTAAACATGCTCTTTAAATTTACGGGCAATTTCCTATATTTAAGGACAAACAGACCTCCTGTCAGCGGCCACAGCAACCTGAATCCAGTCAGCGCAATCCCCAGCTCTGTGGGAACAGCCCTGACTCCACGCCGGGTCAGCAAACTTTCTGTTGCTGCCATTACACAGGTTAGACCCAGCACTGTTGCTGGCCCCCAGCCTGCTGTGACACCTGGCACTGGGGGGTTTGCGCTGGCTGAATTCGAGCCACTACAGCTGCTGACCACATATCTGTCTCCTGAGCTGCTGCCCGCTCTCCTCCCGGTGAAGCAGTCCACAGTGGCAGGAGGCGCAGTGGAGGGACAATTGTGATCATAATAAACAGAGCGAGAAAGCGGGGCAAGCAGGGCCTGAGTGAATGAGCTGTGTGCAACTCTACAATAAAATAAGAAATGAAAGTATGGGAAACACTGGGTTACTGTATGAAGTGCGTGTTTGTCTGGTGGGAGGGGCTTAGGACAGAGAGTTGCAGGAGCTGTGTGTATTTTCAAATTCTGACAGGTCTTTTTTTTCTGCCTCCGACAGCTTTGATAAAAAATGCTAATGTTGGGGATTAGCATTATATCCCTGATCGTTTATGTTGGCTCTGTTCTAATTCAATAATCCCCTCAGGGAGATGAACCAGCAGTGAAGAGGAACGAGCAGCGCCTGGCCGCCCTCAAAGAGCTCAGCAGCAGCGTTGTGCCTCTGAAGCTACGCCGAATGCAGCCCAGCAAACCCACCACTGTAGTGTCCCTGTGTGACTGGGCAGATGAAGATGTAGGATATGATCGGCTCTTAATTTACAGATTTTACGATAAAAACATAATTTCCTGTGACAGAGAAGGCAAACTTATTATTCTTATTATCATGTTCTCTGTGTGTTTCAGGACACAGTGAGGCGTGGTGAGGTGCTAAACCTGAAGTCCAATGCTGATAATAAGAACTGGGAGCTTCAGACCGGCAGCGGGAAGATCAGAACGCTCCCTGGTGCATGTTTCATGGTCCCACCACCTGATGCTGAGGCCCTGGACAAAGTAAACCGGTACAGAGTGCAAACTCACCAGCAGCATCTTTCACTTCTTCCTCAAATATCAGTCCGTGACTTATGGTTTAGGGTAAAATCTCATCCATTCAGGAAGAACCTTAAATTCCATTGCTTTTTATATTATAAAGACAAAGCCTGTGTGTGTGTGTGTGTGTGTGTTCAGTCTGGAGAGAGCACTAAATGACCTGAAGAGCAGTAGATCTGCACTCATGGCCTCCTTGAAGAACCCCACTGTGGAGGTGGTCCGCCCTCCGAAGGCAGGTAAGAAGAAAGTCAATTTTAAGGGACACCCTTCATTTCTTTTCCCTGGCTTTAAGACCACGAAAGTCTTATCTAACGTTTCATTGTACAGTTATCGTCTTTGCTTCTCCTCAGTTGCTCTTCAGAGTGCTCCAGAGGATCCAAGAGCTGCAGAGCTGGCCAAGGAA
Organism: Chaetodon striatus; assembly: GCA_029783705.1. NCBI lineage: Eukaryota > Metazoa > Chordata > Actinopteri > Chaetodontiformes > Chaetodontidae > Chaetodon > Chaetodon striatus. The sequence continues at coordinate 23,439,869 of JAPZEB010000009.1, forward strand.
CTAGACAAGATCAATCAAGCCCTGGATCGGAGCGAAAAACAAATCCTGAGTCGCCTCAGAGCCCCACTGGACAACCGCAACCCCACACAAGACCTGACGAACAGGCTGCAAGACCACGAGGTAAACATGAACATTATGCTTTAATGATATGACATAAATTACAGGGTAATTGGCTCAGCGTTGTGATCGCTAACACCAAATCACTTTGCCCTCCAGAAATCTGCTCAGACTGTGAGAAAGCTGGAGTCTGAGAAGTCTGCGGTTCAGAGAGAGATGGAGCCTATTCTGGCCAAGAAGCCCCTGGGACCCACCGCCTCCATCCTGCCCCTTAAACTCAGCACAGCCAACAACAAGCTCGATGACCTCAACACTCTCATTGATCTGTATAATAAAAAGTAAGAATCAGAATGAAATCATAGCTGCTCAATTCAATACACTCAGCATTTTTGCTAACTTGTGGCTAATGTTAGCAAATATTGCTTACAACCATAATCTGTATTAAAAATGGACGTAGCCACCGCAGCACCACCAATTGTTTTGTGGACTCTTGTTTTAAAGACTTGAATTTGGTATTTTCGCTGTAACTTGGATTTTTAGAGCTACGAGTGACCATATTTGGAGAGGGCATAGATAACTTTTACGCTAGCTGCTACCGTGGTTGGCAGAGTGCATTTACAGCTATGCTTGACTGTGATAATGCTTATGTGTTTTAATGCCTCAAATTTGGTGTTTTGGCCGTAGCAGTCTTGAATTTTTAGAGCTCCAAGTCACCATATTTGGAGAAGGTGTAGCTAACCCTTACCCAGCTGTTAACTTTGTTAGCATGGTGCATTTACGACTATTTGACTGTGATAATGTTAATGTGTTTTAAAGCCTAAAGTTTGGTATTTTAACCATTGCAGTCTTGGATTTTTGGAGCCGCAAGTGACCATACTTGGAGAAGGTGTAGATAACCCTAGAGTGCACACAGCTATGGTTGACTGTGATAATGTGTTTTAAAGCCTCAAGTTTAGTATTTTGGCCGCAGCAATCTTGGATTTTTGGGGCCACAAGTTTCTTTCCATCAAATGCTCTCATATAGGCAAGTGACATATCTACGAGTGCACATTTTTATTTTGAAAAATTACATTGATTTCTTTTTGTGTTTCACTCTAAACCAGAGCTACAGCCTCCATGTACCTAGAGAAGCAGAAGCAGAATGTGGAAGGCATCGTCTCTGGGTTTGAGGAGCAGCTAGCTAAAGATGGCACCATTCTTGAACAACCCAACGCCCTCCCGAGTCGCAACCAGCAGTTGCAGGTGTTGTATTTAATAATGCAACCAAGAAAAGTCAAAGATTTAACAGCTCATATGAAAAGAGATACAAACCTGCTGTGTTCTCGCTCCTTAATCCAAACAGGCTATGCGTAAAGATGTGGCCTCAAAGAAGGATGAGCTGAATAAACTAGGCAGAGACCTGGACCTGACAGCGCAAGCATGCAGCTCACTGCAGCAAAGTTTCAATGAATACTGTCCTGACATTGGCCGCCAGGAGAACGAGGTGAAACAGCTGAAGAACCGCTACACGAATGTCAATAATCAGCTCCAGGAAAGGTGAGTGAAGCATGATTCAGGCACTGCTGTAACTGTATGTGTGTTTTATACATCCTCACAAATATGTTTTTATCTAAAACTGGAAACATTTCATTAGTGATGAGAAGTATTTTTGTTATTTCCCTTCAGATCTGGTCTCATAAAGGACGCAAACAATAAAAACCAAGATTTCCAGAACGCTGCTCAGTCACTGGATTTCTTCTTGGTCAATTTGCCTGATAATAAGGTCAAACCCACTGATGATGTGGCGCAGATAACCGCCAAGCAGAAGTCTCAGAAGGTGAGTGGAAGTATTTCTTTATGTAGATTTGATTGACTCCAACTTCAGTATACACACTAACTCAAGTCTGTGTGGTTTTTGGATTACATGTCTTATTTAGAAAGTGATGGAGGACATCAACAAGAAATCAGGAGATTTAGATCGAGTCAAGACTCTTTCCCGTGATCTGCAGAGTGTCTTAAATGTGAGTTTTCCAAATATGAGTGTCCTCATTTACAGTTCATTAGATAAGCACTTCTTAAACCTTTGATGTTTCAATTTTTTTTTCAGGAGTATGATGTCAGGTCAAACACCTACCGTAGCACTCTGATTGATAGTGATAATGAAGATGACCAAGATGTGGATGATGATGATGAGCCAGTCCTAAAGAAACGTCAACCTTCCACTATGGCTCAAGCTGTACAGAGAAAGGTACACTTATAAACAATCGCCCAGGCAGCTAAGACCTCATGACAATTCTTTTCTTTATCTGCAAAATTTTCACCCTGCCATCTTCAGTTTCCAAACTCATTTTACCCTCCACTTCTACTACAGGAGAAAGATCTACTGAACCTTTTCTCTGAGGTGTCTGCAGAAAATGACCAGCTACTCAACCAGTTGCAGACGGCAAAGAACATTAAGGCCAGGGTACGATATTACTGAATCAAAATAACATAAACAACTCAAGTAATAGTAGTATCATTCCTGATGATCCTTCCCCAAATTATTATTTCCTTTGTCCTTTTCTTCATGTGCAGAATGAAGAGCAAGTCAGTCAGGTGGTGGTCAGTCAGCAGCTGCAGTTACAGAGCCAGAAGAGGGACCTCGAGGAGAGCGACAGTCTGAAAAGAGAATTAAATGAGGAGATTGAAAGGCGCACACATGCCGAAAGAGACCTGGAAACATATCGGAAGAGGTTTGTGTCTCTGAGGAGTAGGAGAGGAGTGGAGAGGCTGGAGGAGAAGGAGGTGGTGCAGTACTATCGTGACCCTAAACTGGAGGTGGAACTACAGTCCCTGCGAAAAAGGATCCAGGATGAAGCATTGAAGAGGTCAAGAACCAGTGCGGAGATAGAAGTCATCAATCAAAGGATTATCAAATTGGAAACACAGCTGATCCAAGTTGAACCTAGACTGGTGACCAAGGTTCTGACTGAATATGAGAAAGACCCGCAGCTTGACAAAGAAGCTGCCAGGATCAGAGAAGAGATGCAAAGGATACGACTGGAGCTAGACACAAGAGATACTGAAAAAGTTCATGTGAAAACTGAGCTTACGGTTCTGTCTCAGCAGAAACCGAAAATCAGGGAGAAGATTGTTAAGAAAGAAGTGGTGAGGCTTGAGAAGGATCCAGAGATGCTGAAAGCTGTTCTCACATTCCAGAGTAACATCGCAGAGGAAGAACTCCAGTGCAAGTCACTCAACGACAGAATTTTTAGTATAAGGAGCGAGATAAACACACTAGAGATGCTCATTCCCACCATCCAACCCAAGGTAGTCAGCAAGGTGGTGAAGCAAGTACAGCAAGATCCAGAAACTGTGGAAGAGGCGAAGAAACTTCGAATTGCCTTGGAGGAGGAGAAAGATGAGAATGTTATCTTGATGAAGGACCTGACCACCCTTCAGCTGCGTTATGGTGAGGTGGAGAAGGTCAGGCCTAAAGTCGAGGTCAAGGAGATCATCAGTGAGATCTACAGAGTTGATCCTGAGACAGAAGTTGAGTTGGTACGTCTGAGGAAAGAGCTGCAAGATTGCAGCGTTAACCGTACTGAATTGGAGAGAGAAATCAAGATGCTGATGACAACTCTGACCACCCTGCGTGCTCAGAAACCCAAAGTGGAGTACAAGGAGGTGACTCAAGAGGTGATCAAAGAGGAGAAAAGCCCAGAGGTCACCAGGGAATTGCAAAGGCTGACCAACCAAGTCTCCCGGCTGCAAGTCAACTATGACAGCATCCTGGAGCTGCTGATACGCCTACGTAAAGAAAGGGATGAGCTGAAAGCTGAAAAATCCAAGGTGGAGACCAAGCTGGTCAATAAAGAGCTCATCAAATATGAGAACGATCCTCTTCTTGAGAAAGAGGCTGACAGCCTTCGGAGAAGTGTAAGAGAAGAGATTCACCAACGCCGTAGCGTGGAGGAGTTGCTCTTTAACCTCCAGAACCAATACATTGTCCTTGAAAGGCAGAAGCCGGAGGAGAAGATTGTCATGCAGGAGGTGGTACGTCTTCAGAAGGACCCCAAGCAGATCCTGGAGCATGACAAGTTGAACAATAATCTGGATGATGAAATGAAAGCCCGTAGGAAGCTTGAATTAGAGGTCAGACAGCTCAGAGGCCTGATTCAAGAAAAAGAGAGTACCATTGCTCAGATGGATGATCGTCAGAAGAAGATTCAAGTAGAGTCTGAGCTCAGGCAGATCAAATTACGCATTCTGGAATTGGAAAATGCTCCGCCACCCGTTGAGGAAAAGATTGTCATTGAGGAGGTCCTGAAAGTGGAGAGGGACCCTAAGCTGGAAAAACTTACTGACGGTTTACGCGCCGACATGGAGACAGAGGTTACCAATATCGGTCGTCTAGAGAGAGAAATCCGCAACCTGAAGCTCAAGTTGGAAATTCTGCAAAAGGAGAAGTCACTTGAGAAGGTTGTTTACAGAGAAGTGGTGCGTGTAGAGAAAGACCCGGCATTGGAGGCTGAAAGGGAACATCTAAGAGAGCTTGTAACACATGAGAGAAACCTCAGGCGTGAGCAAGAGGCTAACACTCAGAACGTCCAAATCAAAATTACCCACATACAGACATCAAAGTCTGTGACTACTAAGGAGGAGACCACTCTCACTGCCAACAGAGATGCTCTGCACAGAGAGAAGGAGGATCTCCTCAGACAGCTCAGATTGCTAGAGTCTCAGAGACAGAACATCAGCATAACCTTCCAGCAACAGTCCAAGCTGATGAGTGAGAGAAACCAGATGCTACGGCAGAGAAGTCTTAAGACATCCTCAGAAATACAACGGCTGGAGAAAGAAATCCTCAATGAAAAAGACAAAATCCACCAGAGAGATGCACTCATCCTCGAGCTGCAGAACAACGTCAAGAGAGAGGACCAAACTGAAACTCACACCAGGGAGACAAACCTTTCCACAAGGATCACCATCATGGATCCAGAAACCGGTAGAGACATGTCTCCCTATGATGCCTACTTGCAGGGGCTTATTGATCGCAACCACTACATTCGCCTGTCAGAGCTGGAGTGCGACTGGGAGGAAATCACTTCAACTGGTCCAGATGGGGATACAACAATTCTGCAAGATCGCAAAAGTGGGAAGCAGTACTCTATCAAGGACGCCCTGAGGGCTGGTCGTCTGACCCAGTATGACCTGAAGCGCTACAAGGATGGGAAACTATCCATCGCTGAGTTTGCGCTCCTTGTTGCAGGGGAAACCAGAACGCCTATCGTTCCCCCAATACCAGTACCAAAATCACCCACCAGACCTCCTCCAGCCTCTCCCTTGAGCTCCATGCCAACCTCCCTGAGGTCCTCCTACCCCACCCTCAACAGTCAGCACAGTGGCAGTACGACCAACCTTAGTACTTCAGGTGATGAGCTTTTCCCCATCGCTGGTATTTTGGACACCACCACTGACAGCCGTATGTCTGTGAGAAGTGCCCTGACCCGCAAACTCATTGACCCCAACACTGCTCTGAAGCTGCTGGAGGCACAAGCAGCCTCCGGGGGAATCGTTGATCTTGCCAAAAAGGACAAACTGTCTGTCCACAAGGCAGCTGAACGCGGTCTCATCGACACAAGTGACATGTACAAGCTTCTGAACGCTCAGAAGGCCTTCACTGGAGTCGAGGACCCCGTTACCAAGGAGCGTCTAGCAGTGGGACAGGCTGCACAGAAAGGGTTTATTCCCAAAGAAAATGCCAAGAGGTACATGGAAGCACAGTATCTGACTGGTGGTTTTGTGAATCCCGCTAAAGCCGGCCGCCTCAGTGTCAAAGATGCTCTTGCCAGTAATTTTATTGACAGCGCAACAGCTGATGAGGTGCAAAATGAGGCTTCCTACACAAAAGAGCTGGTAGACCCCATCACCAAAGAGAAGATATCATACAAGCAGGCGATGGATCGGTGTAAGAGAGATGTCAGCACAGGGCTCCTGCTGCTTCCTGCAGCCTCTACTGATGCCGCAAATGCCCCGTCATACTCAAACTATCGTTTCAGCTCCTACAACTAAATCTAGATGTGAAGTTTAGGATGTTTTACTTGCTGCAGCAACTGGTACTGGAGGGTGTGTGATAACGCTAAGTGATCCATAGGGCTGACCCGAATGCTTTGAAGCTTCGCAGCTGCAATCGTCGCCACGGTAACTGACGTCCAAATCATTATTTTAATGCTTAGTTTTTTGTTTTGTTTTGTCATCTGTAAACTGGTGGAAGAAACCAAAATGAGTGGCAAGTATCAGACAGGGATGAGGCCAGCGTGCTCAATGCAGTCATTGACCCCGCTTCAACCAATTAAATTGTGATGTGGAAAAGAAACAGGTGAGACAAATTATGGACAGGTATCTGCGGCTGGCAACTGTAGTGAATTGCTTCCTTTGCGTCTTGTGATGCAGCGCGGCCCACGGCGTTTCAAGTTATTCATACCTTACAGAAACATTGTATACAATCGTCCACCTTCCACCTTCTCTTTCAGTATCATTCTTCCTCACACAAACAGCAGGGCCAAGTCCTACTGAAGTCGAGTGGGGTTCAGGTGGTTGATTGGTGTATATGAATTTGATTGATAGCTGTTATCCTTGCCCCTCTCCCCAGGTCCCATCAAGTCAGTCCAAAGCTTTGAATATTTGCGAATAATCAGTGCAGCTTCAAAGCCCCAAAAATGATATTCGGGACAGCCCTCAGGATCCACGTAAACATAAAAATGAAATACTTTTTGAAAACACTGTGGGGGAAAAAAACATTTGGGGGAAACTGTACATGTGGATCTGCTTTTTTTCAGTGCTATTTTTGGGTCTGCTGTAAAAATGAGGAAAATGTTTGTTTTATATGGTAAATTGTTTTTCAGTGCTCTCAAGCTAAATACTCATTAAAGTCTCCAAGTCTTACATAATTTTTCTGTCTTGTTATTTGAAATATCAACAGTTAATTCATTACAACATATGTGTGTAAGTTTAGTCAATTTGATTCATGAAGTAGATGAGCTTTGGGGTGTTCACGACACTTGGAACAATGTTGACAAACAGATTTATCAGTTAGGACTTGGTGTTACAAACCCTGGAGTTTCAGCACGCTTCATGCCAGAGCATAGGTGTTATGGCTTCGACCACCTGGCGGGCCACGCCCGACACGTCATCAGTTGTGCACCTCAACATCATCGGGTGTTTCAGCCTTTATCACAAGACACCCAGGCTAATCAGACCTGTGTTTCAGAAGGTTTGCTCCTTCGTGGGCAACTAGGGGCCCAGATGGGATCCCTTCTCTTCAGCCACCTCTCAACTCTACTGGCCAGATCCTTCACCACTTTCCTCTGGGCCTGCCTATGAATTCCGATTTCCTTGAGAAGCCTAGTGGTGGACGAAGCCACTGCAGCCTACCTCGATTAGTTGCACCTCAGCTTTCCAGCCTCTAGTCACCGCTTCAGTTACAGGGTCAGCGTAGCACAGTCTCTTGCGTTCAAACGCCTCCTCCATGGCGTCCTCCCAAGGGACAAGTGGCTTCATTCTGACCTCTGCTTTTTAGCCCCGCTGACAACAGTTGTGCTCTCTCAGTGCTCATTAGCAAGTGTTACCATGCCAACATGCTAAACTAAATTGTTGAATAGTAAACAGTGTAACTGCTGTTAGCATGTTAGCCTCACAGAGCTGCTAGCATGTCATCTTGCTATTAATATTAACATGGGGGGGTGTAAAATTTATGATGCATGCCTCCCCATTTACAGAAACAACTTGCTCTGTGCACCAGACGGTGAATCATCTTCTGTCTCAGCTGTCCTTAATATACAATGCTCGTAAACCCTGGCGAGTCGTATGCTTGGAAATGATGGATTAAGCATACAGATTAAATATGACTCAAGCATGTCGTGTGTTAACAAGGTCAAACTCGCATGTCTACACGGATGAGACACGTATCTAATAAAAGACTGCCCAGGCCATTGTAACACGATAATATTTGACCCACAGACTGCACTACTGTCTGTAAAGGAACGCTGCAATAACTGGTTGGCCTTTGTGTGTCTCACAAAAAACAAAGACCTTATATCCCTTCTTCGTCTCAGGGGTTAAAAGGTTGTCTGAATTGTCTGAAAGATCCCGTTTAACTTCACAGTGGAGGCTACAGTAAATGGTGTTGATGTGGGAATACGCGGCCTCTCTGCTGGGATGTCTGCCTGCCAGATTACCCGGTGACTGAAAGGACTTTGTGGGATTACTGCACATGAGCCTGTCTGGAGGCTGAAGTGGCCCCACTCTACGTCTGGAGGGGAGTGAAGGATGTTCCCTGGTGTCATCTCGCTTCAAGTACATGATGCTGTAGTGTACCACCTGTAGCCTGGAAACAGATTCTTTATTCTGTGATGTTTTTCTCCAGTTTCTATCAATGGCACAGTGACCTAAGTGCATGTGTGATGTCAGCCTAATAGAAAGCCCAGAATACGCCAGCGTCACATACAGTATGTTAAAGCACAAATGGCACATTTGCACTGAGTGATGGTAATTGGCAGCTCTTCTTTGTTTTTCCTGCATCATTATTGTCATAATACCAGACTGCAGTGCTGATGGTTTAAACCTGACAATGAGCATTTGCACATTTGTCTCTTATTCATTCTATAAATGAGGATGACGACGCCTCCTGTACGCCTGCCCTGCAATCATGCTAACAGCCTATCAACCAGTATTTAAAGCACTCCTCTTCAGTGTTTTTTTCCCATTTCTACGACAGGAACAGTGACAATATTCGGAAAAAAATCAATGTTGCTGTGTCAGACAAGCACTTTACTACTGCAATTGGAAACTGATTGTCAAAATGCACATTAACAAGAATAAAAAGTGTGAGTCATAAGCATCATGCATTGACAAACTCCCGAAAGTGCTATACTGAAATACATTTGCTAGGTGTCTTGCTTGTGATTGGTTTAAACCCTCAGCCAAAGGAAATAAACTCCAGTGAAGGTCAGACTTCCCCGACAGCCAACTGTGCAAGATGCCAGCTGGCAGCATCAGCTTGAAACCGATGATGCTGAAAGCCATCTTCATTCTACAGATTTCTGTCTGTAATTTCGTCCTCGATCAGTAAAATCAACCTCCACCCTGACCAGTTAGATTTACAAATGAATCTCAACCTGAGAGAGGTTGGATACCTGAGAGAAAACATTGTTGAGTTGTACTTTTTCTGTATATTATAAGGTGTTCTAATCATATGTTAACCTGTGTCATGATGTCCTCAGGCACCACTCTGTTGGTGTCTCTAGTTAATGGTGTACGGTGTGTAAAATGTGGTGAATAAGTAGCACAGATGTGGTGTGACGAGTGTATCTTAATGTGAGTGTGAGAGAGTAATAAATGAAATGTCACTATTCCTGGAGCATAACATGTTTAACCTTAACTTGAGTTAGTATCCCTAACAACATATTAGCTGGTTATAACATGGAAGTATTTGCATCAGACTTCAATTTTTATTTTTATTTTTTTTACCACACTCACTATGTGCTGCAGCTAATTGGAGTTCTGAATCATTTTTGAGGTGACTACAAAGTTTGTCCTTCAGGAGGAGCTGGAGCTGCTCACCCTGGCATGTTAGTGGATTAAATGGTGAGTGTGTCATGGATTAAAGCTCCATTCAAAAGCACAAGGCCTCCCACTGGCTGGCCTGAGTACAGGTCAGAGACAGGTGAAGATACTGACATGAAGACAGTTACATTATAGAAATGAAATGTGAGAAAATTCTGATAATAAATGATGGTGATATGGGGCATACACTATGCCATAGTTTAATATGTCAGAAAAAAGCTTATTTTATAGTATGCCTAAAAATTCTAATTAAAACATCACAGCCTAATATGCCATAAAAATCTCATGAACACATCAAATTGAAGTATAAAGGAAAATCATGAAAAAACGTCATAGTATAGCATGTCGTCAATTTTGAACGACATGCTATACTATGACGTTTGTTCATGATTTTTGACGACATACTATACTATGACTTTTTTTCATGATTTCGGACGACATGTTATACTATGACTTTTTTTTCATGATTTCGGACGACATGCTATACTATGACTTTTTTTCATGATTTCGAACGACATGCTATACTATGACATTTTTTCATGATTTCGGACGACATGCTATACTATGACGTTTTTTCATGATTTCGGACGACATGCTATACTATGACGT